>JBBPBX010032405.1:0-28958 GCA_038048925.1 Garcialebias charrua | reverse complement strand
TATATATATATATATATATAAAGAGGCATTCGTTTTGGTTTTAAAAGGATCTCTCCTCACCTGATCTGACTCGGTGAGCATCCAGAGCACAAAGCCGATCACAGCAGGGTATAACATAGAAGTGGTGTAGAAGCCCAGCCAGGCAAAATACATGGCAATCTTCACCCCAAAGTAGTCACAGATATCATCTGTAAATACCATCAAGAGAAATGCAGCATTAGTATTTTACTATAGTAGCTGTCTAAAAACAGAGATTAAAAAATACAAATACTCAGATGCAAACCTAAAGGCTGCTTCTCACAGACAGCCTGGACCCAGGACTTCATGAGCTGACCGAGGATCCTCTGCTCGTGGAGAGGAAACGTCTGCTGGATCACACCTCTTGCTTTTAACTCTGAAACTATAAATTCAGTTTATTTAAGCAAAAAATATGATGACTTTGTTAGAGACAGAGTGACAAACCCAAAAAGAGAAAGAGTAAAGACCACATCTCCTCACTCTGCTGCTCTTTACTCTCTCTAGTCTTCATGATTTTATAGTAGCCCCTCGTTTGTCATGGGGGATCCGTACTCTGAAGCCCCGCGATAAGTGAAAAACCGCAAAGTAGGAATAGTAGTACAAGTAGTCCTCGACTTACGACGTTTTGGGGTTACAACACGCATCTCCATAAAAAATAAAAAAAAAATATGTATATATATTTTTTTGAATTTTTTTATTTTGAAAGCCGAGTTCCGAGTTCCTTTCCGGTTTTGACGGCAGTAGCAGTAGCTTGATGGCAGAAACAGCGCACTCAGTGGAAATTTACAGGAGACCTCATTGTTTGGACCAGAGGTTTACGAGGCAGAGAGGCTACAGCTGAGCAACGAGCTAACATGCTAACAGATGGATGAAGACTCCACCAGCTCCCAGTAGGAAAATAACTATTTTTTTCCTTCATTATGGCTCCAAATGTATGTGTTTTTTGATAATTATCTAGGGTACTGTGTTAGGATAGGCTAAGTGCTTGGTAAAATACAGTATTGTACGTATAAGGTGCAGTTTGGACGTATTTTCCGACTTACGACGAAATTCGACTTACGACGTCACGTAGGAACGGATCTCCGTCGTAAGTCGGGGACTACCTGTAGTTTATTTTAGTGTTTATATTTTTATATATTAAGGTGTTTTAAACCCTTCCCACACTCTTGCAATATTATAAACAATGTTTCTGAACTCTAGACGCTCTAAAAGAGGACAAAATGCCATGTTTTCAGCTCCCTGCCTCCTCTGCTCTTTGCCACCTGCAAGCGCTCTTGGCCACGCCCACTTCTCCGCTCTGCACGGAGAACAGCTGATCAGCTGCAGCAGGAAGCATATCCTGTAGCGTGGGCAATGTGCACACAGGTTCTAAATAATTTAAAATAATTTATTTAAATAAAGAATCTATGCCGATCGTGCGGTTCATCCATCAGTCGGCCAATCGTGTGTCATGTGCAATCTTATTTTGAAAAATCGCAACAGAGCGAGTCCGCGATAAAAGAATAGCGAAGTAGCGAGGGACTGCTGTATTTGTAATTATTGTTTTCATTATCCTGTTTTTCATTCTAGAGAAGCTACACTTAGACCAATTCTGTGTTGGTCTGTGTCTCTTTCCTGTCCTCAAACCCAGATGGCTGTTTGTCTTAAGCCCGGTTCTGCTCTGCTTATTCCTGCTAAAAAGGAGTTGTTCCTTTCCACTCTCGCCAGCGTGCTGCTCAGAACGCTTGATTGCCCAAAGTGAAGATTCTACACCATTTGCTGTCTTCCTTATATAGATAACTTTTACTTATTGACATTTCATAATGTACTGTACTGTTTGTACTGATTGTTGGAAAAAGTTGGTTGAAGATTATTATTGTTTACATGGTTGATTATTGTTGTTTAATCTGATTGTTGGAAGTAAGAGGCAGATATAATAAGATTTATTCTTCTTTCTGCTACCTTTCATTTTTTTACATTTTGTACACAATCATTTATGATATTGTCTTGTATTGTTTCTTTTGTAAAAAAATGAACAAATTTAATAAACATAAACATACTGTATGAGCCACGAGAACTCATTTTCAAGAGACCTGTTTAGGGAGCAGATGGTGGGGGTTAAAGGCCTTGCTCAGGGGCCCAGAGTGGGGCAAATGAGGGTGGAGGCAGGTGTGGGTGTTTCACCTTTTTCCACCCACATTTTTTTTATGTTGTCGGTACCGGTGCTTGAACCGGCGATCTTCCGATCACAGGCCCACCATCTCTAACCACTGTTCCACCACTGATTTGAACTGTTAGTAAATGTATATGAACTGGATTCATGATTTGGACTTGTATTTTTTTATATATCTCTCAAAGATGACTTGTATAAACAAACTCAATTGTAATTGTTTTTAAAACTATTCAAAGTTGTACATTTTGCCTGCACTGTGCGGAAGCTGCTTACTGATTGGCTGGCCCTCCAGGAAGCTGATGTTATGAAGAACCTCCCCCTGTTTGGCACGTAGATTGTCCAGCCAGTATTTGATGATGCTCTGCCTCTCCTGCAACACGAAGGAGACCAAGTACCATCAGAAACACTAACATGAGAAGCCACTGCGTGTGTGTGTGAGTGTGTGTGTGTGTGTGTGTGTGCGTGCGTGTGTGTGTGTGTGTGACACTGACCTGCGAGGTGAAGAAACACAGTTCGCTCTCGATGTTCTCATAGATGTAGTCTTCCTCACAGGAGAAGCTTCGCGTTCCACCACCAAACTCGGGCTTCACCGCCTTCCTCAGGCCCATTTCCTCAGCTCCTCGCAGCAAACTGCATCAACATCAGCACATATTTACTCCTCCTATAACTAATTTTACAGAGCTTGGGCTAAAACTAGGGATGGTGGTAGATGACACTTATCCCAACCTTATTTTATGAGAGCTAAATGACAGTGCAAGATTTGTTCCTAAAACGTTGTTTTTTAGCTAAATATATTATGAACCACTGCATGGACTTTAATGAAACTCCCAGAAAGCAATACAGTACTTGACTGGGCATTTACAACTCTTTAACCTTTTGATTAAAGATGGTCGCCACAGGTTATTGACCTTAGCCAATGGAAAAATGGCTTTAAAGAGCAATACGCAGTCTTTCAAGGAATGCTAAGCCTTTAGTTTTTTCCTAACAACCCATCCCTCTGTGTCCTTCTCTGTCTTTCCTGTCTCCTCTCTTTACGATGTCTTCATCTGTCTGTTGATGGAAGCTTTTACCACTTTTGTGCCTCCTCATCCTCCTATATCCCATTTCTGCTGTCTTTCTGTCCTTCCCCCTTTCTGTTTCCTACACCATGAGCTCACTCATGAATATACGTTGTGTTGCCCCATTCATCCTGTAGGCCACAAGTGTCAAACACTTGGCCCGTGGGCCAGATGTGGCCCGCCATGTCATTTTATGTGGCCCACGAGAGCTTAGATTAAAAGTTTTGAGTGTCTAAAAATAAATGCGAGCGTGTTTTGACCAAAAACTACATTTCCCACAATGCCTTTCAACTACGGTAGCCGACAATGCCTTTCAACTACGGTATCCCACAATGCCTTTCGACTACGGAAGCCGCAGTAGTGTTTCTACCTTCATGCCAACGAGTGGAATTGAGATATAAATAATGATCCCAAAATGTCCAGAAAGAGAAAAGTTGATGCAGACGGAAGTTTCAAGAAAGATGAAAGACCGGTATGTCTTTTCTATTACGAGGCGCTGTCGGTTTTGAAACCAAACACGGAGCTAAGTCCGCTAGCCTTCAAGAAAAGCAATGGCGCATGCGCATGTACAAAGGTGAAGTACAGTAAAGTACGAATAACTCTGAGACGGACAACAACAGAAATGTGAGATGCCACCACAGAATAAATACAACTCAGTGCACAACACAAACCTTAAACCAACCATTTATTTCACTTTCACACCTATCCAGGTGTGTCCAGCCCTGTGCTGTGGCCAGGAATCCCAATGTGACACTTGTTTCTCCTGTTTAATTACAATGTTTTAACTCTTATTCCCAAATACAAATAGTCTTGGGCAGAGTCGGAGGCACTGCTGAGAAAGGATGTTGCTTCTAAGGTTTATGTTAATTTAGCAGACATAATGTGTAATCCTGAATCTCAGCAGAACAGGGTAGCACCCTGCAAAGTGCACAGTCAGAGCAGAGGAAGGAGTAATAGATGCGTCAGGTAAGAAAAAACAGGAGCTAGACATTCGTGTAGTACAGCGTAGTTTAAAAAGCTCAATGTGTGTATTTTGCTGAAGTTGTTTTACAGCAATTGATGTCTTTCTAGTGAAAAAAGCACAATACAGTACTGTTCTAAAGCTACATACCCTGCTATCTAGAGCCTCATCTTAGATCAACAATCTCTTCTTTCATAACCATCACTTTCTGCTGTTTAAACCATATCAGGTCACAGAGACCAGATTCTGAGTGAAGACCTCCCTGTCCTCAGTTTCCCCTGTCAGCTTCTCTGTATGGACATTAATGGGTTACATCATCACCAGAAGGGCGATTATTAGCTTCCCAGTAAATTCTGGGTCTTCCGAGACTCCCCACAGTGGGACATGGCTGGAAAAACTCCCCAGAGAGGCATTTAGAAGACATCAGTGCCAAATGCTTGAACCACCGCGAGTGGCTGCCTTTGGTCCAAAATGGAAGCACTACAGTAAGCCCTTCCAGAACACTGAACTCCTAATATTATCCCAGTTGCACCAATTAGCATGTCAGTTTCCTATGACTGTATGTTCTACTCTTACTCATGAACAGGACCTGAAAAGCATTTCAAACTACAATATACTCGGCCACTTTATGCAGAAATTCATTTTCAGTCAAGAATGAGCAATTCCCCCTTATCAATTTATGGCTTGGAGGGTTTATTTTTCTCATCCCGACTGATTTAAATTGAATTTCTGTCCCCGTTGAGACGTCCCAGCAAGACCACATGTACAAATGATAAAAATGTGATCCAAAGCTGAGTGAATGTAAAACCTTGGTCTCTTGTTGGATGACATGGGAACCTCTAGCAAAATCCAATACCCCTATGAAATGAATATGACTGTGTCACCATGGTAAACCAAAAAAATGAACGTGTAGATACTGAATGTTCTGTAGCAGAGGGCCAGACACTTCATACTCCTGTAGCTCTACCTTCACATACACAAAGGACATGGTCATAAGCCCTCTCCAAGTTCACAAAACACAAACTCAAGTTGAACAAACTCCTTTTCTGGAATAAGGTTCAGGATGAAATCTACTGGTACAATGTTCCTCTTGAATCTTGAATTCAACTATTGGCCAAATTCTTCTCTTCCGAGGCCCTACTCCAGGTCCAGCTTTCAGATGGAGGCTCTGCATCCTACTCTGGGCAGGGTGTTTCGTTGCTTTGTTGGACTTAATGTACCGGTACTGGTTTAGGATTGTGCTTTGTCTGGCCTCTCACCCAGAAATAATTTACCCTGTGAGACTGAACAAATGGAAAACTGCACCTGACACAATAACACGTTGACTTCCCAAGGTACTTGAAGCCTTCCGCTATGGTAAACAAGTACCGTATTTTCTGGACTATAAGTTGCTCCTTTTTTCATAATTGGGCCAGACCTGCGACGTATAGTCTGAAGCGACTTATATACGCTTTTTCCCTATTCTTATGACACAATTTTTGACTGACGCATTCAATGTTCATTCATACTGACATGAAGCAAACGCAAACATTACCATATGCAGCCACGAGAGGGCTGCATATGGTAATGAAATCTTCCTCCAGAGTTGGCGGAGTTGTTCAGAACACTGAGGTTGGTAACTTGATTGTCGGACTTGTTGACTTGTTATGTTAATTAAGCCTGTTTAGGATCCCAGGTATGTTCTGTGTGCACGCACTGCATGCAAACCTATAAACGTTGAAAGCACGAGGCCACGGGGGCGGGCGCGCAACCTGTGTGTCTTTACTTTGATAGACTCATAAAAGTAAGGGAGGGGGCAGGGGGAGGTGTTTGGCTTTCCCCATTGCTGCAGTGCAACTTCAGTGAGACCGGGCAAGAGCAGCCTGTTTATTTAAAATAATCAAGTGCAACCTGAACCGAACCTTTAGTCCAGTCCCTCGGCGACCACTGAGCAGGCCACCGGGAAATGCCCCGGCGCTCCCGATGGACAGCCCGTGTGTTATTGTTATTTCAGACTAAATGTTGTGAAATACATTACTAAATAAATGTGACATACTCCAAAGCCACTTATAGATGTTTTTTCCTCTTCATGAGGCGCTTTTTGACTGGTCCAACCTATACTCCGGAGCAACGTATAATCCGGAAAATATAATAAGACGACAAGCCTCAGACCCCAACAAGAGTTAGTCCAACAATTTATGTTTTTTTAGTTAAAAATCATCCACTTGAGAAATGCTATTTATTTAAAACTAATAAAACAAACAAACACATAATGATGTCACATTTGCACAAAGGTATTAATACAGTACAGGGACAGAAAGGAAACCTCAGTGTGACCCTCCAAGGTGAAGCTGGGAAAAAAAAAAGAATATTTTCTGGGTTATTGCCTCAGTCAGGTAGATTTAGGTCAACCTAACTAAGAGCATGCTTTTATCGGTTTGTTCTGAAGGCTACTGGATCAGACAGCAATCATTTTTCTTGAGCTTCTTCTTCTTCTTTCGGCTGTTCCCTCTTCAGGGGTGGCCACAGCGAGCCATCCTCCTCCACCTCACTCTGTCCTCTGCATCCTCTGTCCTCACTCCAACTACCTCCATGTCCTCTCCAACTGCATCCATATATCTCCTCTTTGTCTTTTTCCTGGCAGCTGCATTTCTAACATCCTTCTACCAATATACCCACTGTCCCTCCTCTGGACATGTCCAAACCATCTCAGTCTGGCCTCCCTAACTTTATCTCCCAGTTGTTCAACATGTGCTGTACCTCTGATGATCTCATTCCTAATCTTATCCATCCTTGTCACTCCTAAGGAGAACCTCAGCATCTTCATTTCTGCCACTTCCAGTTCTTTCTCCTGTCTTTTTGTCAACACTGTCTCCAGACCATACAACATAGCTGGTCTCACCACTGTCTTTCTTGAGCATTTTAACCAAAACCCACTGACATACTTTCAGAAGGCACTCTGTTTATTTACCCTGCCTCCAGTCCTCTCCACAATATCACCTTATTGCTGCTAATACATATACAGTATTCTCTGACTAGCCTTATCTAAGGATGCCAAATGTGCCTTATGTGCCTTACTGCATATGCCACTTTGCCTATATACCAACATCAACTACCTCATACATACCTGTGTACATTAACTCATATGCTGCTGTGCCACTCTTTGCAAATGTCAATGCTAGAACCTTCAGTTTATTTTATAGATATACAGGTGACCCCCTACCTACGACTCCATCGACCTACGGCCGCCCGGACCTACGAACGTATCATATTTAATAAAAATATGAAATTACTGTATTAAAAAAAATATATATTTTTTTTTTTTTTTGTTTAAATGTTCTTAATTTCATGTGTACATCACTTTGTTGCAGCTGTGGTTGTTTTAAAGGCTTTATAAATAATAATTATGATAAAAATGATCATTTCTGATCATTTTTGTCATGATTGCGCAATCTTGGGCAGCAAGAAGTAGGTCTTCAGTTTACACGGTCACAAATTAATGTAGAACACCGGACGCCATTTTAGGTTCAGTCACGGGGGTCTCCGGTCACAAATTAATGTAGAACACCGGACGCCATTTTAGGTTAGCTGCCGGGAGCCGGCCTTTGAAGACTGGTGACCAGGATCGCATCATATGGATTAATTACTAGCTGGAATCGCTCTGTGAGCTCTGTGGACGTCTCAGGCTGGAGCAGCAGCTGCAGATTGATCGCCGATCGCGCCGCACCGCCGCTCCAACACCAGCTCATGGCCTGGCTAGCAGAAGCTAACACAGGCCTTGAGCAGCTGCCGTGGTTAGCTCGCCGGCCGCCGCGCTGGTCGGCCCGACAACAATCAACGCATGGCAACCTAAGATGTCGGCTTTGACCATCTCAAAGTAAGAAATTATATTTTTATTTATTCTGTAAATGTGAATAGCAATGTTTAACATTACAGTACACTACTGTACATGCTTAAATGTGTGCGCGGCGCTCGTTAGCGGTATTTCCGCGGCCTACGAACGGAATAAGGACCTACGAACGGGACGCTATTTTCACCCCTAGCTACGGCAGAATCGAGCTGCGAACAGTTCTTATCAGAGCCATATAAAGTGAGAGTTGCGACACTTCCATAGAGATCCGTTGTAAGAATGGAATGCGGAAGTCACGTGGGTCATGGAGGGGGCGATTTGTTCCATGCTCTGTTTAACAGTCTGACTCTGCCTGCAGTAGCGCTCCGTTGCCGCCAGAGGGCGCAGCTCCACAAGGTTTCCATGGCCGTTGTTTGGAACGATTGACTGCCAGTTGGCGACTTCAAAGAGTGTCAGAACTCTCTATATATACGGCTCTGGTTCTTATGTCCCAAACTCGTACGTAAGTAGGGGGTTTGCTGTACTTTTTATACTACTATGCAAAAACTCAGGACAGTATTACACTTTTATTATTTCATTTTATGCTTATGTTCATTGGGTGTTTGGTGTTTTAGGGGTGTTTGGTGTTTCAGTGTTGGTGTAAATTTTCATACTTTTATACTACTATGAAAAAACTCAGGACAGTGTTACACTTTTACTATTTTATGCTTATGTTTATTAAATGTTTTAGTGTTTAGTGTTTAGATGGTTACTGTTGCACCGAGGGACTGAGAGAAACGCAATTTCAATCCTGTGTATGTCCTGTACATATTGCAGTTCTGACAATAAAGTTGACTTTGACTTTGACTTATTTTACCTGCTTTGTCTTTCTTTACTAGTCTCTTTTCTTTATTTCATCCTGATCATCTGTTTGTTTTAAGTAAACTGTGCATCGAGTAAAGTTTTTAATGAAAAAGTAAAATGTTAAATGTACAGTCAGAAAACAGAGCTTAACATCTGTCAAGTGATGAACAGAGGACAAACCTTGACTGCATTTCTGGGGTGAGATTAAAATGACCCTGGGCTCATCACCAGTTCTGCGATTTCTTTGTTTCAAAACAAGAGGCTGCAGTGGATGGCGAAAGAGGAGTAAATACAATCCAAACTACTGGTATTTGGCCAGACTTAAAAAAACTAAATCTGTAATTAAATCTACAGCCCTGCAGCAAGAGGCAGAGGAATGTTCCAGACAGTCTGAGCTGTTTCACTAATGATTCATCTTGTATGAAGTACCGTAAGCTGCTGCTCGTACTGCGGCTAAAAAACAAACCACAACAAGGAATAATATTTAACAGCACATATATTCATGTAATTTACCTTAATCTGATGGCAGCATTTAGAAATAACTACAACTCCTCCTAGTACTCAAAAATACAAAATACGGTAAGTTCTATATTCATTATTTTATTAATTTTATACACCTTTATTAAACCAGGCAGATCCAATCACAGATCTCTTTTTTAATCTCTTTTGTAAGGGCGGCCTGGGCCTGGAGGCAGCCTAACATCCATGTTTCCATAAGCTTATTTTTGCTCATTGTAGCTGTAAAGGAAAGCTGCAGCTGTGGCTAATTTCTGCAGTGATGAGATGATTGTTTTCATACAGACACAGTTTAAACAGATCCACATGAACTGCATCATGACAGTCAATCTGACAGTCTGTACCGAATGTCTGGAGTACTGTTCAATTTAAAAGTGCAGATAAAGTAAATCAAAATAATATATTTTTTAGCTTATGTCAGTGCTACACAATGTTGGGAAAACATAAAATATCATTGATGACAATATGAGTTACAATAAACTAATATATACCACATATTTCTTGCTTTTTCTATTTCATATACAGGTTTTTAAAAGTGCTGTCATCCAGACAACATCTTTTCAGGGAAGGTCTTGCATGTCAGCAAGACCACAGACTACAACACATTCAACAGAATAACTTATAAGTGCAGTAGTCCCTCGTTTGTTTCTAAACTCTAAACACTCTAAAAGAGCACAGCATGTCATGATTTCAGCTCTCTGCCTCTGGCTGCACTCTGCTGCCTGCCAGCGCCCTTGGCCACACCCACTTTGCTGCAGAATGGAGATACAACACGCTGCAGGAGGAAGCTTCTCCTGCAGCTGTGGGCTGCACACAGGTGCAGCAGGTGCTAAATAATTTAAAATAATGTATTTAGAATAAAAAATCCATGCCGATTGTGTGGCTCATCCATCAATCACAACTGGTAGAGCTGCTGCCTCTCAGCGAGAAGGTTGCCGGTTCAAATCCCGGTCCGGGGCCTTTCTGGGTGGAGTTTGCATGTTCTCCCCGTGCATGCGTGGGTTTCCTCCGGGTACTCCGGTTTCCTCCCACAGACCAAAAAACATGCTTGTTAGGCTGATTGGTGACTCTAAATTGACCCTAGGTGTGAGTGTGAGAGTGGATGGTTGTTTGGTGTGAGTGAGACAGGTCCCTCTTGTAAATGAGTCCCCGTGACTCAACGAGGCTAGCCTGTATAAATAAAGGTTGAATGAATCAGCCAATTGTGTGTCATGTCCAATCTTACTTTGAAAAACCGCGATAGAGCGAGTCCATGAAAAACGAACAGCGAAGTAGTGAGGGACTACAGTAGAAGAGTCCAGAAAGTATTTGGTGCACCATGAAACAAAATATCAAGCAAAGAAGACCCAGTACTGTTGGGCAGCTAGAATCCTCCATCAGACCAGGATGGGACAACATTCCCTCCAAACCCCCAGCAGCTCGTCTCCTCAGCCTTGAGAAGTTTAACAGATTGTTGTTAAAAGAAGAGAGGACGTTTCACAGATGTAACTGTGGCCACTCACAACTTTTTAACATATGCTGCTGCCATCCATCCATTATCTTTTACGATACATGCTTCTTCCATTTTGGGTCACAGGGGTCGCCAGTGCCCATGTCCAGCAATCACTGTGCGAGGGGCGTACACCCTGGACGGGTCGCAAGTCCATCACAGGGCCATATAGACAAACAACCATTCACTCTCTCACTCACACCTAAGGACCATTTAGAGTTACCAATCAGTCTAACATGCACGTTTTTGGTCTTTGGGAGGAAACCGGAGTACCCGGAGCTGTTTCACTAATGATTCATCTTGTATGAAGTACCGTAAGCTGCTGCTCGTACTGCAGCTAAAAAACAAACCACAACAAGGAATAATATTTAACAGCACATATATTAATGTAATTTACCTTAATCTGATGGCAGCATTTAGAAATAACTACAACTCCTCTCAAAAATACAAAATACGGTAAGTTCTATATTCATTATTTTATTAATTTTATACACCTTTATTAAACCAGGCAGATCCAATCACAGATCTCTTTTTTAATCTCTTTTGTAAGGGCGGCCTGGGCCTGGAGGCAGCGGAGTACCCGGAGAAAACCCATGCATGCACGGAGAGAACATGCAAACTCCACCTAGAAAGACCCCCAGACCGGGATTTGAACCAGGGACCTGCTCGCTGAGAGGCAGCAGCTCTACCAGTTGGTGTTGCTGCCATTAAATTCAAATTTACTTTACCTTTTCAACTATTTGCGATAAAATCTTACCCTTTTCAACACTACAGCACAAGGAAAAAAACAGCATGATGGTGACAGAACTGATGGAATATTTAGATTTTTATTTTATATAATAAAAAAATTACAGCAGGATGGATTAAAAATAGCTTCTTTGTCACACTTGTTTTTAATTTTGGGGGGAAAATACCTTGTTGATGAAATGAAACACCAGCGTGAACAAAGTTAATGATAAAAGCTACAGACATCCAAACCAAACAATTTTAGTGAATTGGTGGTTTATTTTACTGATTTAAAAAAAAAAATCTGAATTTATTCTTATTTTATAGTTTTTTTTGTTTACAATAACTTATCTTGATCAATACCTTATTGCAAAATATGTTCTATAAGATGAGTGTATTAAAGTCTATAAATGCTATTGATGATATAAATAGTGTTTAAATAATTGTATATCTTTAAACATCATGTAAAGTGGAAACAAGTTGTCTCGTTTTGGTATTTTGACAGTTAATTGATTATAAATTGATGAGTATGAAAGGGGCAGGACATTATAAGATATTGCATCTTCTACCTGCTCCTTTTCGAACAGAAAACATAAAATTTGCATGTCACTTGGGCATAATTATTTGTATTAAATTTTATTTGTTTAGTTGGGTTATCCTATTTTATTTCTTTTTATTTCTTGATTGTCTTTTCTGTCTGTTTGAAATAAATAAAAATAAATAAATAAATAAATAAATAAATACCTGCTCTTGTAACAATAAGAATTTCAAGGCTGAGGGACCAGAAAATACCTATTCTATTGTAATTTATTTTATTCCATTCTATCCTGCTTAGGAATAAAGTACAGATAATCTCTTAAAAAGTGTCCCTTTGGTTGGGGTTCTTACTTTTCATACGTAGCCGTGACGAAGAATGCGTAGACTCCGGTGTGCTTGTGATGTCGGATCTGAATGATGAGCTCTGGGATTCCCAGCCGGATGTGGTTCAGTAACCATAGTAACGTGTGGTCATCCGTTGTGTCTGTGACGATAAAAGGAAAATATAAAAACCTTGTTCCTCCCCAGCATTAAATATCAGTGCATGCAGGATCAGCAGGGTGCTCCCACTGTTTACTCCTGAACAGCAGCTGTAGGTTTGGAATTGCATTTTCTTTATTTGTCCCCTTTTGTTGCAAATAACAACCGGCATAAAATTAGATGGATCTAATCTGAGCAGAAGCTTTATGTAAAGAAAAAAAATGGAAGAAGATATTTTATTTGTTCAGCAGAAATTGAATCTTTTTGCTACAGGTCAGTGTTTATATCCAACCCCGGCATATTCACTGAATGTCACTCTCACTTTTCTGTTTCCACTGGACTGCACACATCAACAAAAGACAACAAAACATTGAATTTTTAAATCTGAAGTCTCTGTTTGGCTCACTTTATAGCACTGCAGGCTACTCTCTGCTCTTATAGCAGAACTATTGTTTCAGATTGATATAACAATCAATTTAAAGAACACAAGTTAGACACAGACATTAAATTAAAGCCTTCCTGCAGCTGTTTTTGATTGTTCAGGTTTTACACATCACAATTCCCGATTTCATCACATCTGTTGGTGTCTTTGTCTGCCTGACCTGCAAATGTCATGAGGACATCACAGTTCTCTGTGGGCACCGTTTTCATCCAAGACTTATGAGACATGAAGTGTCTCCCAGCCTGCAGCAGACGCTTTCCAAACAGCTTATCTGAAAGACAGAGACGGAGAGGCAGAGGGAAAAACAAGGACAGCGTCACTTTCCCAGAGACAACCAGTGTGAGGAGCAATGACATTTCTACCATTATTGTCAAACCCGTTTAAAAACTCTTGCACGTGCTGTTTCAACACACACAGAAACCACTAATGAAGCTGTCCTTCTCAACAGGACATGACGATCTTCAGCTTCACAGCATAAGAGGAACAAAACTTAGTCTGAGCTGTACAATCTATAAGCCGCAAATTGTCTGCAGTGTCTCTTTTTCAAAAAGACTAAAAAGTTTTCGCAATCAAAAAGCAGCAAATTTTTATTTCTATTCTTACACAACCTAAATTGCAAAAACAAAGAATGAAATGATTTGCAATAAATCCAACATAACCCATACATTATTTATTATGGAATACAGCAAATCATCTTGCTGGCCATCTTGGATTTTGACATGGCAACCCAATTTTCAAAAGGGGCCTTTTTTATGCCTAGCTGTAGCCATGTAAGAGACGTGAGACAGTTTAACCTGACACACTTCTACTTTAATTAATTACTTATTCAACACTCGTTCAAGGTGAGAATAGTAATTCACTGATTCTCTTCTTTTTTCAAGGATTACACAATTGTGTGATCAGATGAATGGATACAGTATGAGTGATAATGAGACGTAATTATATTTGATTCATCAGAGATGCAACCATTTATTTAAACAAATCATTAACCAGACATATATACAGTGGATTGGTCTAATCAGCTTCTCCTATAAGTTAACACATCAACAGTTGAAAATCACGCGTCCGTAACTTCACTAATCGACGTATCTTTCAAGGAACAACAACAGATTAAATTATGAGATCTTAAAATAACTTAATCTGCAGGCTTTTAGCTCAAGGTTCTGGCGAGGATGGATAAGGAAAAAGTTTAAGGAGGAGAAAGATGGAGGAAGAAAAGGAGAAGGGAATTATCTTGAAGTGTTTAACCAGAAAAAGTGGCAGACTCTTCGGCCGGCGTCCGCTGGACTCAGGTTCGCTATGAACAACGACTTTTTATCAAAAAAGGCGTTCAACACAGAAACAACTGGACTTTATTTGTAACAGAAGATGTTTCGCTCATCATCCGATGAGCTTTCTCAATTCAATGAGGAGACTGTGAGAGGGAGAGAGAAGTTATAAGCAAGCTGGGCCACTGGTACACACCAAACTAGGTAAATTGGAAGCTAACACTAAACTTTACCTAGTTTGATGACACTAAACTAACACTAAACTTTAGTTTGGTGTTATTGGTGTTATTTGGTGCTCATCCCCTCCCTGGGCTGCCACCTTACCGTGGTGGAGGGGTTTGAGTGTCCCAATGATCCTAGGAGCTATGCTGTCAGGGGCTTCATGCCCCTAGAAGGGTCACCCAAGGCAGACAGGTCCTAGGTGAGGGACCAGACAAAGTGCAGCCCAAAAACCCCTATGATGAGTACAATTAATGGACTAAGTTTTCCCTCGCCCGGACGCGGGTCACCGGGGCCCCACTCTGGAGCCAGGCCCGGAGGTGGGGCACGCTGGCGAGCGCCTGGTGGCCGGGCTTTTACCCATGGAGCCCGGCCGGGCACAGCCCGAAGAGGAGACGTGGGTCCCCCTTCCCATGGGCTCACCACCTGTGGGAGGGGCCAAAGGGGTCGGGTGCAATGTGAGATGGGTGGTGGCCGAGGGCGGGGACCCTGGCGGTCTGATCCTCGGCTACAGAAGCTGGCCATTGGGACATGGAATGTCACCTCTCTGGTGGGGAAGGAGCCTGAGCTAGTGTGTGAGGTTGAGAGTTTCCGACTAGAAATAGTCGGACTCACCTCAACGCATGGCTCTGGAACCAGTTTCCTTGAGAGGGGTTGGACACTCTTCCACTCTGGAGTTGCCCCTGGTGAGAGGCGCCGAGCAGGAGTGGGCATACTGGTTGCCCCCCATCTTGGTGCCTGTACGTTGGGGTTCACCCCGGTGAACGAGAGGGTAGCCTCCCTTCGCCTACGTGTGGGGGGACGGGCTCTGACTGTTGTTTGTGCCTATGCACCAAACGGCAGCTCAGACTACCCACCCTTTTTGGAGTCCTTGGAGGGGGTATTGGAGAGTGCGCCTCCTGGGGACTCCCTTGTTCTACTGGGGGACTTCAACGCTCACGTGGGCAATGACAGTGAGACCTGGAGGGGTGTGGTTGGGAGGAACGGCCCCCCTGATCTGAACCAGAGTGGTGTTCTGTTATTGGACTTCTGTGCTCGTCATGGATTGTCCATAACGAACACCATGTTTAAGCATAAGGGTGTCCATATGTGCTCTTGGCACCAGGACACCCTAGGTCGCAGTTCGATGATCGACTTTGTTGTCGTCTCATCTGATCTGCGGCCGCATGTCTTGGACACTCGGGTGAGGAGAGGGGCGGAGCTGTCAACTGACCACTACCTGGTGGTGAGTTGGCTCCGATGGTGGGGGAGGATGCCGGTCAGACCTGGCAGACCCAAACGTATTGTGAGGGTCTGCTGGGAACGTCTGGCAGAGTCTCCCGTAAGACGGAGCTTTAACTCCCACCTCCGGGAGAGCTTTGAACACGTTCCAAGGGAGGCGGGGGACATGGAGTCCGAGTGGGCCGTGTTCCGCGCCTCTATTGTCGAGGCAGCTTATCGGAGCTGTGGCCGCAAGGTTGTTGGTGCCTGTCGTGGTGGCAACCCTCGAACCCGGTGGTGGACACCGGCAGTGAGGGATGCTGTCAGGCTGAAGAAGGAGTCCTATTGGGCCTTTTTGGCTTGTGGGACCCCGGAAGCAGCTGATAGGTACCGGCAGTCCAAGCGGCATGCGGCTCGGGTGGTTGCTGAGGCAAAAACTCGGGCGTGGGAGGAGTTCGGAGAGGCCATGGAGAATGACTTCCGTACGGCTTCGAGGCGATTCTGGTCCACCATCCGGCGTCTCAGGGGGGGAAAGAGGTACGAGACCAACACCATTTATGGTGGAGGTGGCGTGCTGCTGACCTCAACTCGGGATGTTGTGAGTCGGTGGGCGGAATACTTCGAAGACCTCCTCAATCCTACTGGCACGTCTTCCACTGAGGAAGCAGAGCCTGGGGACTTTGGGTCGGGTTCTCCGATCTCTGGTGCTGAGGTCGCCGAGGTGGTTAAAAAGCTCCGCGGTGGCAAGGCTCCGGGGGTGGATGAGATTCGCCCGGAGTTCCTTAGGGCTCTGGATGTTGTAGGGTTGTGTTGGCTTACGCGACTCTGCAATATCGCGTGGACATCGGGGGCAGTTCCCTTGGATTGGCAGACTGGGGTGGTGGTTCCCCTATTTAAAAAGGGGGACCGTAGGGTGTGTTCCAACTATAGGGGGATCACACTCTTAAGCCTCCCTGGTAAGGTCTATTCAGGGGTTCTGGAGAGGAGGGTCCGTCGGATAGTCGAACCTCGGATTCAGGAGGAGCAGTGTGGTTTTCGTCCTGGTCGTGGAACACTGGACCAGCTCTACACCCTCAACAGGGTCCTGGAGGGTGCGTGGGAGTTTGCCCAACCAGTTTACATGTGCTTTGTGGACTTGGAGAAGGCATTCGACCGCGTCCCTCGGGGGGTTCTGTGGGGGGTACTCCGGGAGTATGGGGTACCAGGCCCTTTGATAAGGGCTGTTAGGTCCCTGTACGACCGGTGTCAGAGCTTGGTCCGCATTGCCGGCAGTAAGTCAGGCTCGTTTCCGGTGAGAGTTGGACTCCGCCAAGGTTGCCCTTTGTCACCGATTCTGTTCATAACTTTTATGGACAGAATTTCTAGGCGCAGCCAAGGTGTTGAGAGGATCCGTTTTGGTGACCTTAGAATCGCTTCTCTGTTTTTTGCAGATGATGTGGTCCTACTGGCTTCATCAGTTCGTGATTTACAACTTTCACTGGAGCGGTTTGCAGCCGAGTGTGATGCGGCCGGGATGAGGATCAGTTCCTCCAAATCCGAGGCCATGGTCTTGAGCCGGAAAAGGGTAGCATGCCCTCTCCGGGTCGGGGAGGAGGTCCTGCCCCAAGTGGAGGAGTTTAAGTATCTCGGGATCTTGTTCACGAATGAGGGAAAACTGGAGCGTGAGATCGATAGGCGGATAGGTGCAGCGTCCGCAGTGAAGCGGGCGCTGTACCGGTCTGTCGTGGTGAAGAGAGAGCTGAGTCAAAAGGCAAAGCTCTCAATTTACCGATCGATCTACGTTCCCACCCTCATCTATGGTCATGAGCTTTGGGTTATGACCGAAAGAACAAGATCTCGGATACAAGCGGCTGAAATGAGTTTTCTCCGCAGGGTGGCTGGACTCTCCCTTAGAGATAGGGTGAGAAGCTCAGTCATCCGGGAGGGACTCGGAGTAGAGCCGCTGCTTCTCCACATCGAGAGGAGCCAGTTGAGGTGGCTCGGGCATCTGGTTAGGATGCCTCCTGGACGCCTCCCTGGTGAGGTGTTCCGGGCATGTCCCACCGGGAGGAGACCCAGAGGAAGACCCAGGACGCGCTGGAGGGACTATGTTTCTCGGCTGGCCTGGGAACGCCTTGGGATTCCCCCGGAGGAGCTGCTCCAAGTGGCTGGGGAGAGGGAAGTCTGGGCCTCCCTACTTAGGCTGCTACCCCCGCGACCCGACCCCGGATAAGCGGAAGAAGATGGATGGATGGATGGATGGATGGATAGCCAGCATGCTATAATTCCTTAGCTGATGTCGAGGTCTTTGACTCAATGACCAGCGTCCATACAGCTTTTAGGAGAAAGGTTCATATCTCCACTTCTCCAGTAGAACCAGGAAGTTTAGAACTTTTAAAGAGAGCGTAACGTCAGAGTTCTTCCTGATTGGTTGGTTCAATCCGGGAATGGGAGGAGATTAGTTGACGTCAAGTGAAAGTCAGGAAGAAATTGTTTAGACTAGAGAGAACAGATAGTTTTAGGAGAAGACAGAAAACAGACGCCAGTTATACGATTAAACTGATTAAGCTGTTTCCTAACTTCTAAACAAAACTGAACAGTACAATTTGGCATATCCTTGGACTTTAGGCAGAGTTTGATTAATATGTCCACATATTAAAAAATACACCATTTGAACATTAACAATGACCATTCAACATTTTGAAGAATAACACTGCTCCTGCAAATAACAAATGATCATAAAATGACAGAAGGTTATTCTGTTGATATGTTTGAATTAGAACAAAATTAAAAAATCTCTTGGTGATTTAATTTGTCTTTGATTCAAATTGATGGAATAAAAATAGTGTCCACTCTTTCTTGATGATTTCACAGAAAAGGTGTATCACTAAGAGTTTTCAGAGACAAAGGTATCTCACTACACAGCCATACACTGAAATGGAAGTACCTCACTTATTTTTCAAGTTATGCACGCAGCATCCACAGATGGATGGATGAATGAAAGAAATTTCCTCCAATTCCCTCTCTTCACTCCACAACAGGGGACAAAATAGACATGTCAGCACACAATTCATTAGTGCCAACGCCATGGGCAGCTCACACATCTGAAAAGGTACCATTGATGCTAAAAAGTATAAGCAGGATTTAGTACAACATATGCAAAAGCAGATGGCCACTTGTCTGGAGCCTCGTTCTGCTGGAGGTTTCTTCCTGTTATGAGGGAGTTTTTCCTTTCCACTGTTGCCTTTGAGCTAGCTCAGAATGGGAGACTGTGACAAAAAGAAGACTTGATGCAATCTGCTGGCTTCCTTTCTTCATTAGATAAATAATGTTACTTACTGAGATAACTTCTGTTGTGACTTGGCACTATATAAATAAACTGAATTGAACTGAACCAAAAATGCTTCCATCCAACAAAGATGACCCGAACTTTTGAACAGCTAGAACCCTACATCAGACCAGAATGAGACGTTTCATCCAACGCCCCCGCAGCTGGTGTTTAAAAGAGGGGATGCTTCACAGAGGTAACCAAGACACTCTTGCAACTTTTTTAAAGTGTTTTGCTGCCATTCAATTAAAAATTACCTTATTTTTCATTCAATTGTACTATAAACATTTTAACATGTGCCATTGTGAATAAAAAGTTTATGAGATTCGCAACTCATTGTGGTCTGTTTTTATTTACATTTGACTAACGTCTCAACTTTTTAGAATTGGGACTGTACACGTCCACATACACAGTATTTGCATTACTACTACTACTACTACTATTTTACTTTGTATTTATAAAGCCCTCTCAAACAACCACAGCTGTACATATGAAATGAAGAATGTTTATGTTTGTTTATGTTTATTAAATTTGTTCATTTTTTTTACAAAAGAAACAATACAAGACAATCCCATAAATGATAATGTACAAAATATAAAAAATGAAAGCTAGCAGAAAGAAGAATAAATATTATTATATCTGCCCCTTTTTCCAACAATCAGATTAAACAATAATAATCTTCAACAAAATGAAGAATATTTAAACTCATAAAAGAATAAAACAGTTAAAACAGTAAGACCAATAAAAACTGCAGTGCGGAGCAAATTTCAGGCTGTGCCAAAAGCCAGGGCATAAAAATGTGTTTTTAAAAGAGTTTTGAAAATGGACAGTGAAGCTACAGAAAAAGCTCTGTCCCCTCTGAGCCTCTGTTTGGACCTCAGCATCTCCAGGAGCAGCTGATCGGCTGATCCGAGGCATCGAGCAGGAGAGTATGGGTGAAGCAGCTCAGAGAGGTAGGATGGAGCAAGACCATTTAAACTTTTAAAAACAAATAAAATAATCTTAAAATGAACTCTAAATGCACAACAAGATAATAACCTTTAAAGTTTGACGCAGGATATGTAGCTTGAAGTAAAATTGTTCAGTGGACGCAGTATTTTCTGTCCTCATTCTGTTTTGTCTTCAAGTTTCGTCTTCATTCTGACCCTTCCTTTATCGATCCCTGGTCCTGCAGAGCTCACATTCATGCTGAGGCATCAGTTCAAACAGTTTAAAATGTTACGTAACCTGGAACCAGACCACTCTCAGCTGGGGGTAGGCCAGTTTGTGAAAACCGTTTCCCGCCTGCTGAATAATGATGACGAAGCCTGGAGAGAATTTCCATCCCTCAACAGCTCCGTAATCACTGAGACGAAGGCTGTCGGATGGGCCCGGGCGAGGGTGGGGGGTGGGGGCAGCTTTCCAAAGATCCCACACAGGCATTTTCAGTATCGCCAGCACTCGTCGTATCACATTTAACTATCCGAGCAGTAGAAGTGTGTCCAGACTAAACAGAGATTCAAATATGAATGCAAATACGCCCAGAGCTATAATTATGACCATAACATCATCAGTATAACAGACACTGTAACTCCCACAATGCACCAGGGCAGACCCAAAAAAACACCTGTCGCATAAAAGGACCTTTGTGCTCAGTGTCCACTTCCTGGAAATACGGGGCTTCAGAAGGGAAACTGAAGGCAGCAGACTTTTCAGAGAAAGTTAATGGTGTATGCAAAAGCATCAACAAGCAAAAATAAATAAATAAATACGAGACTGAACAAATCCACGCTTCCTCTGCTTCTGAACTTTGGTTTGTTTCTGGAAAATTAACCCTGCTGATTTAATCCCAGCTGTATCCTTTATGGGTCACGGAAAATTGCGATGAGATAAAGTTAGCAACTGTATTTTGAATGGATAGGGATATTTAAAGACTTATTAAAGGGTTTATCAAAAGAGCTGAACAGCAAAGAAAGTACAGATCTGAAACATAACAGAAAAATAAAGCTGATCTAAGGTTAGATAAGAAGTAGACTAAATATTTCTAACTCCTCAAATCTATTTTGTTATCTGATGGCGCTGATGTGATAAAAAGGTTGCTTCGGTTACTGAAATAGCAGCTCAGTAGAGCTTTAAATCTAGTCTCAAAACCTGTTCTGCTGTATTTTATTAATCTATTTCCATCGTTTCAAATCTCTAGATAAAACTGTAATCAAAGCAACCTCACACACTGAGGACATCAACCGAGTAAAAACACTTCAACCTGTAAATATTAACTCTGACCTTTGAAATATATAACTTGATAGTTTTTTCTATCATAACATCTACAGGGAGTTTTACTTCCACATGGCATTGTTACATTTTAAATTTCTTTCCCGTACTTACTCAGAAATTGTAACACCGTCATCTTTTTTCACGCCGCCTCTCTCACCTGAAGAACATTTTCTGTACCGTCACAAAAACTCTGGACAGGACACGGAGCAAAGGTGTTTTGACTGTTTAATCGTAAATGTGTCTCTGTTGAGAAACACGACGGGTTCCTCAGCCGTGCTTCAGATAAAATGCCGCAGGCCAACGTTGCTGTGACATGACAGAAATTCTAATGAGTCCTGTATTCATCACCGAGGGGAACGCGCCGGCAAACACTCGCTTCAGGAGCAGCTAGAGGAGTGGATTCAACAGTTCACAAAGCTTCAATTTGTGCATGTCGGTGGTGAGCGTCTGCTCAGAGCATTTATATCGTATACATTACATGGTATAACTTAACAATTTATACACCACAGATACTGTATATGCGGTGTCGTTTGTAAAGTTGCACAATCAAAAATTAACATCAATATTTTGGTTTATTTAGCTTTTAATAAGAAAAAATAGTTTTCTTTTTTCAAAATCATATTTTCACCATGTTATTCATACATTTATAAATGTCATAGTTTCCAAATAAATATTTAATTTACAAGATAAATATTTTGTTTACAAAATAAATACTTAACTTGCAAGTTAAATATTTAGTTAGTAAACTAAATATTTAGGTGTAAATTACAATTTTCATATCTATCTAAACATTTAGTAGTTAGTAAACTAAATATTTTGGTATAACTAACTAAATATTTAATTTCTAAGCTAAACATTTAATTCCTAAACTAAACATTTAATTTGCTAACTAAATATTTAGTTTGAACCTAAATAATAATAATAATAATCATCATTTTTATTTAAAAGCGCCTTTCAGGACACCCAAGGATACTTAACAAACAAACACAGTTCAAACATTAGCAGTAACAAATTTAAATATAAAATACATAAAGAATATAAAATACAAAATAATTCAAAATACATTTAGTAAAGTTAATGATGAGCTAGTCTGAAGAGATGTGTTTTCAGGGCTGTCTTGAACAGAGAAAGGGAGGTGGTGTTTCGAAGGTCTGGCGGTAGAGCGTTCCAGAGGTGAGGGGCAGAGCAGGTGAAGGCCCTGGGGCCTCATGTATCAACCGTGCGTGCGCACAAAAACATTGCGCACGTCACTTTCCACGCAAAACCCCGTATGTAACAAAAATGAAATGAACGTGAATATCTGCGCATCCAAGTACATTTCCACGCCAGCTCCCCTGCTGGCGTACGCACGTTTCTGTGGTTATTGTTCCTTTGGCGACACTTACAGGTGATTCAGAGAAACTGAAGCCCCACAGTCTGTGGTTGACTTTAAGAGCGGCTTGAAGACCTTTCTTTTCAACCGAGCATACTATACTCCTCATGATTCTACTTTTGATCATAGCTGACACTGTTGTTGATTTTAATTGTTTTATTATTTGTTTTATTGACATTTAATTCTGTTGCACCTTGTAGCACTTTGAGATTTCCATTAATGAAAAGTGCGTTATAAATTGAATTCATTATTATTATTATTATTATTAACTGTTCATGATGTGAAAATGATTAATATTCCCACCAAACACACGATTAACAAGTATTACATCCACATGACGCAGTGAAATAAAGGACGCGCAAAGTTGTGCAAAGAATAAATTTAACAGGAACGGATTCATTCAGCCTTACTGGAGAATATAATAAATAGTGTAACACGCAGAGCATTTATTTATAAACAGATATAATTTTCTGATCTAGGATATGGCTTATCAGCCGTTTTCAGAAATAATCATTTTTCAGTTTGGCACTGCTGCGCTCTGGAGCAACACATGCAGGAGCCGTGCATCACGCGTGCAGAAGCAGCGATCAAACTGTTCCACAGGAGCTTTCCTGAGGGAGCTGGCAGGCCGATCAGGGCAGTCCAGTACACACAAAGCCTGATCATATTTAATGGAATGTCTCATCCATATGATTCCAAAGGCTGAGTGGTCGCGCTTTGGAGCGCGCGCGCACCCACGCCGGTTACACGGCAGCTGGAGGTGATTCAATATCTGCGTTTATTGTAGATTTCTCCAAAATGACACGTGAAAGTACACCATATATAACTTGTAGGAGAGTAAAGGCTTCACAGACAAACAGATTGCGCACAATGTGGCGCGCGCTGCGCGCAGCGTTTGGAGACTCCAACATCACTTCATGCCATGAAAACTCTCCACTGAGACGCACAGACCCGTTTCTTCATATCATCTATTAAATAAACAAAGATCTATGTTCTACCAAACATCTAAGTTCCTCTGTGTTTACAGTAATTATGGTAATAAACCCGTGCGCAAAGTTAATATTTTCACTCAGAATGAATGGATGAGCTGGCGCACCAAAGCAGGGTGCGCGCACACACAAATCCGACACACAATCACTCGTTCTTTGTGTGATAAACACATTTTATTACTATTCTTACTTAGGATTATTTTCCTCACTCATATTATATTAAATTCATTATTTTCCTGAATCTAGAAATAATTTCTGATCGCGCAGGGATCAAACAAACATGTCCTTCACACATGCAGGAAGTAATTTGCATCTGTTTAACATATGTAAATGAAGGCGTGTCAGGGGAGGTGTCTCACGTGCGCTCAGTTCCACGTTGGTTGTGATGTACAAAAGGAATGTGCGTGGATTCCGGTGTACGCACAGTTTGATACATCTGGATTTTTTTGTGCGTACACACTTTTCTGGATTTGACCGTACGTCACTTTTCAGTAGGAAATCCACGCAAGTCTTTGTACATGAGGCCCCTGGTCCCCATGGTGGAGAGGTGGGCAGAGGGTACATGGAGATGTAGTGAAGAGGAGGATCTGAGAGAGCGTGATGGGATGGAGATTTGTAGGAGGTCAGATAGATAAGGAGGGGCAAGGTTGTGGATAGATTTGAACGTGAGGAGTAGAATTTTGAAGATGATGCGTGATTTAACCGGGAGCCAGTGGAGCTGCTGCAGGACAGGAGTGATGTGGTTATAGTAGGAGGTTTGAGTGATTACACGGGCAGCTGAGTTCTGGACCATCTGTAGCTTGTAGAGCAAGTGTACCCAACCAGTCGCTCGCCCGCCAGCTGGTTCCCAGTCGCCCGCGAAGCTCAACCTTGCTCTAACAGCATGACGAGCCGGCTCTCAGCTGTTAACAAGGTGAAATGTCCGCTGCTAAGCTTCATTCTAACTCCGGCAGAAGTGGTGGAGGTGACATTTCCGCTGCTCAGCTTCATTCTAACTCCGGCCGAAGGGGTGGAGGGAGGAATGACTATATGCCAATGCGCAGCAACGCTTTCCTCAGCCCTCCCCATCTTGTATGCTCACAGACACAGTCTCGCGAGTTTTGGGTGCGGTGACTGACGAGACTTTAGGTTCAGCAGTGGAGCTATCGGTGCGTGAGAGCGCTGTGGAGTGAATGTCAGTACGCAGTAAACATGGAAGGAAAACTAGCGAACAAGCAAACGAAAACTTACTATTTTCACACAGAATGGGAGGAGGATTATTTTTTTGTTTATTCTAATTCAAAGTCTATTTGCCTCATCTGTAATTCGAGCGTTGCCTTGCCCAAAAAGTGCAACTTGGAGCGGCATTTCAAGACGATGCACAAACGTTTTGATGCAGATTTCCCTCCTAAAAGTTCTTTACGGACTCACAAAGTGCGGGAGCTAAAACACAAGCTTGCAGCCCAGCAATCGATCTTCACTCGGCCCAGCACGAAAGGTAAGGCAGCTACAATCGCCTCCTACCGTGTTAGCCGCATCCTGGCTCAACATAAGAAGTCTTTCAGTGATGGAGAAGTTATGAAAGAAGCGTTTATTGAGGCTGCAGATGCACTTTTTCACGATTTTAAAAATAAAAGTGAGATCGTAGCTGCTATTAAAGACGTGCAGTTGTCCAGACAAGCAGTGACAAGACGATGTGAGGGAATGGCTGTGGATGTGGAAGAGCAGCTAAAAAAGAACGTGCAACAATGTGAGTGTTTCTCTCTTCAGTTTGATGAGTCAACAGACATGGCTTGCAGCTTGCATAAAAAGTTGTCTCCTATAGACTTGTCACAATGTGTCTGTATGTTGTTTTTTTATTAAATTTTAGACCAGACTAGTTAGCTAGCTAGCTAGTGTTATTTATTTATTTATTTTGCAGTTTGGGTGTGCCCTTCATTTTCTGTACCTAATGTGTGTGTGTGTGTGTGTGTGTGTGTGTGTGTGTGTGTGTGTGTGTGTGTGTGTGTGTGTGTGTGTGTGTGTGTGTGTGTGTGTCCTTGTTTATGCTACGTTGTAAGGCCCAGTTTTCTGAGTTTTACCAAATTGTGAGGCCCAACTGGTTCTTATGGGGCCCAAAGCCCGGGCCCCATAAGAAGAAGTCCCGTTGGTGGGTTAGGGGTTAGGTTTAGGACTAAGGTGTGAATTGAGGATGTGTTAAGGTTAGGGTTAGGTATGCATTGGTAATGGTTAGGTTTAGGGTAAAGGTCAGGGTTAGGCTATAGAAATGAATGAAAAATGAATGGAAGTCAATGTAATGGCCCCACAAAGATAGTAAAACAAACCTGTGTGTGTGTGTGTGTGTGTGTGTGTGTCTTGTCTTATAACCAGGTGGAACTCTGAATGGCCCTTTGAAGCCAGCAGTCTGGACCAGTGAGGGACTTCAGCACCTGCAGATGACACACCATCCTGCTGCACAGAGCAGCTGCCTAGTTTTGATATTTAGGTTTTATTAGGCCCGAAGCAGCGAAGCGCTGCAAGGACCTATTGTAATTGTAGTGTTTATTATTAGGCCCGAAGCAGCGAAGCGCTGCAAGGACCTATTGTAATTGTAGTGTTTATTATTATTATTATTTTTTTTTTTTTTCTTCCCCCCAAAGAAGTGGCCTTTTGGAGGCTTTATCATATACGAAAACTCACCAAATTTGGCGGACTCGTCAGGACTGGTGAAAAATTACGTATTTTGGGGGCGTGGCAAAAATCGCCACAGAAACGGCTCAAGAGCGCCCCCTAGAAATTTTCAAAATACCCTCCGCATTGACCTTAGTTTGACGTAGAATCATGAAATTTGGTACACTTGTCCAACTCACCAAGATGCACAGAAAACCCTCTTGCACCAACGCTGTACGATAAATGGTAAGGCGGCCATTTTGGAACGATGACCAAATTTTCACCCCTTTTTGGCCGTTTACAGCCTCCGCATTTGAACGAACTCCTCCTATGAATTTCGCTCGATTTGGTTCAAACTTGGCCAGTTTCTTCATAAGGCACGGGGGAACAAACGATATCAAAATTGTGCGTTTTCATGAATGCTGAAGGGGCGGGGCCAGACGTCAAAGTTGGACATCTCGCCATGAAAAACGAAACGCTTACAGCTCTTACACGAAAAAAGTCTAATACATCAAACCTTCAGTTATTGACCCACATCCGGTCCCCCGCAAAACTGTATGGTCAAATCATGACATCACTTAAGCCACGCCCCCTGACAACAGGAAGTGTAAAGTTTTACGTTGAACGGTCCATATCGGACCCCTGTTACCTAATCAGCGTGGCATTGTGTCCAGTGACCGAAGACATGTTGGTGTAACAAGCATTCCAATACTGTTCGTTTTTGGTGGAGCATGTGGGCGTGGCGACGTGGCGAAGTAAGACATAACGCCATCACCATACGTTTGGTTCTAAAATCCACAGATTTGATCCGAGGAGTACCAAAATCAGTATGATCGATCATTGCCCACCCCTTGAACAGGTGTTTATGCTAATTAGCAAATCGCTACAGAAACGGCTCAAGAGCGCCCCCTAGAAATATTCAAAATACCCTCTGCATTGACCTTAGTTTGACGTAGAATCATGAAATTTGGTACACTTGTCCAACTCACCAAGATGCACAGAAAACCCTCTGGCACCAATGTTGTACGATAAATGGTAAGGCGGCCATTTTGGAACGATGACCAAATTTTCACCCCTTTTTGGCCGTTTACAGCCTCTGCATTTCAACGAACTCCTCCTAGGGATTTCGCTCGATTTGATTCAAACTTGGCCAGTTTCTTTATAAGGCACGGGGGAACAAATGTTATCAAAACTGTGCGTTTTCATGCATGCTGAAGGGGCGGGGCCAGACCTCAAAGTTGGACATCTCGCCATGAAAAACGAAACGCTTATAGCTCTTACACGAAAACTGTCTAATACATCAAACCTTCAGTGATTGACCCACATCCGGTCCCCTGCAAAACTGTATGGTCAAATCATGACATCACTTAAGCCACGCCCCCTGACAACAGGAAGTGTAAAGTTTTACGTTGAACGGTCCATATGGGATCCCTGTTACCTAATCAGCGTGACATTGTATCCAGTCACCGAAGACATGTTGGTGTAACAAGCTTTCCAGCACTGTTCGTTTTGGGTGGAGCAAGTGGGCGTGGTGACGTGGCGAAGTAAGACGTAACGCCGTCACAATACGTTTGGTTCTAAACTCCACAGATTTGATCTGAGGAGTACCAAAATCATTATGATCGATCATTACCCACCCCTTGAACAGGTGTTTATGCTAATTAGCAAATAGCCTCCATAGCGCCCCCTAGATTATTCAAACTGTTGTATCTCAGTGATACATCATCCGATCTGAACCAGATTTATTGTGCATCATCAGTGAGCCCTTGTGGACACATTGATATGGTGGGCTAACATTTGACTCAAGTGCGCCCCCTACATTATTTCTATAGTTATATCTCAGTGATACATCATCCGATCTGAACCAGATTTATTGTGCATCATCAGTGAGCCCTTGTGGACACATTGATATGGTGGGCTAACATATGACTCCAGAGCGCCCCCTAGATTATTCAAACTGTTATATCTCAGTGATACATCATCCGATCTGAACCAGATTTATTGTGCATCATCAGTGAGCCCTTGTGGACACATTGATATGGTGGGCTAACATTTGACTCAAGTGCGCCCCCTACATTACTTCTATAGTTATATCTCAGTGATACATCATCCGATCTGAACCAGATTTATTGTGCATCATCAGTGAGACCTTGTGGACACATTGATATTGTGGTTCAACATATGACTCCAGAGCGCCCCCTAGATTATTCAAACTGTTATATCTCAGTGAGACATCATCCGATCTGAACCAGATTTATTGTTCATCATCAGTGAGCCCTTGTGGACACATTGATATTGTGGTTTAACATTTGACTCAAGTGCGCCCCCTACATTATTTCTATGGTTATATCTCAGTGATACATCATCCGATCTGAACCAGATTTATTGTGATTCATCAGTGAACACTTCTACACACATTGATAATGTTATGTAAATTTTTACTCCATAGCGCCCCCTATATTATTACTACAGTTATATCTTAGTGATACATTATCCGATCTGCACAATATTTATTATGCTTTATCAGTGAACACTTCGACACACATTGATAATGTTATGTAAATTTTTACTCCATAGCGCCCCCTATATTATTACTACAGTTATATCTTAGTGATACATTATCCGATCTGCACGAGATTTATTATGATTCATCAGTGAACACTTCTACACA
>JBBPBX010032404.1:16903-33904 GCA_038048925.1 Garcialebias charrua | reverse complement strand
CTGGTGTGACCCTGCAGCACAGTGACCATGCCTCACTCTGCATCATTAAATAGCCATTTTACTGCCATATCAAAGCTATTACCTCTAAAAGGCTTTTTTTTAACAGCACCTTCTGATCCTAAACAAAAACGCTTTTCACTGTGTCCCTATAATCACCTTTTTTTAATCCCCGCCCCACAGATATACCCTTTAGGAAAATAAAAGAGCAGAATAACGACGTCAAATATGGGAAGGAGAAACTCAAGCAAACTTTGATGCGTGGAAACTTCCTCTTTTGTTCGCACTTGTCCTGATTGTCTGTCCTTTCTGTGTCAATTGATTAGCAGGCTTTCTGTGCCTCTCTTCTCATTATTAAAGACTGACAGAGACCTCTCCTACTCAGCTCGTTCTCCGTTCACAGTACTTGCTGCTGTCCGCCGAGGCCACTGGGCCAAAAGAGCCCATTCAATTCCATCATGCTGCCTGATGAAGCACAGGGAAGAAATAACTAAGATAAAAGACGCAAGCAAAACATTGGAGGCCTTGTTGTTTGCATTTCCTTGATGCCTTGCCAATAGCTGATTTGAGAGACTAATGGACTGTTACTCATTCAAGGCACGATCTGAATGCGCATTTGAAACTCAGAATTATTATCTGATCCCATGTCTGTTCCTTTGTCCCCCCTCCAGAAGTTTTAGACGTGCAGAGGATCAGTTGTGCTGATCACTAAGCTGAACAACGAGTCCACCTCTATTTGCTGCATCTCCCTTGAGTGAGATATGAAGGGAATAGCTTCTCATCACGCTCCCGCCATCTGTTCTTTTATTAGTCTGGAACACTGGTTCTTAGCCTGAGCATTAAAGTTCATTAATATTCATCCAACACTCATATATGGAAGCGTTGCCAGTGGAGCCGGAGAGTATCAGTGTCGGAGACAGAAGAGGAGAAGCCGTTCTAATTGGTGATTGATGGCTCTGCCATTAGCCGCAAAGCTTTTTGTCAAATGCACTACCAGGCTGCGCTTTTACGGAGCAGGGATGTACCTAGAATATGCACCATAAAGCTAAGCGAAGTTGTAAGCACGTTGTAAGTTTTTAACACGCAAGTTGGCATTACCTCGACGTCTCGAGCGGTGTTTTAATTGGCTCCGCTTCCTGTTTTTCTGACCTTCAGGTTGTCTGTTTGAGGATGAGCTCTGCGCTCCACAAGAGTTCTGCGTCAACGGTGAGTATTACTCAAGCACCCATGTGCCTTTGGTGACGTCAGCTTTAGGACAAACTCAAACAGCCGTTAGCTTTAAAGTTTTTAACACACATTTACTGTAACATTGTTCCTGAAGAATGAACATTGTGCTAATTTTAGCCCTTTTGAATACATTAAACGGTGAGCGAAGGGCTCTCATGCATCACACAATAGGTTTCAGCACAGTTTAGACTTATGAGTCATATAAGGAAAAACTCGAAAATAGGAGCAAGTCTGGAACACTGTAACCACGCAGTAGCTGCATCACGGATTGACATCAGCAGGATGTTTTTCTTTCTTTCACATGGCAAGTTTCCCCCAAACCAGACAGCATCGCAACCTCCTATAACTCGTCTTGTCACGAAGGATGGATGTGTCTGTCTCAGTGGTTGCCATGGCTATGTGTCACCTGATGAATGAAAAGAAAATGTCAGGCTTTTACCGCTTGGCAATCAGCTGAATCGCACAGGGGACTGTAATATTGAAGGGACTTATTAGCGTACAAATATTGAAGATTACCTTCACGAGAGAGCCATTGCAAAAGGTTAATGTATTCTCCCATAGAACAGTGGAACGTTTCTACACAGCAGAACGGGTTCAGGATGTGAAGATAGGATGTACGGTACATCTGCAACTTTGTTTTTGTCCTCACAGATGTAATGATTGTTTCATGGGTTGCTACACTATACCCGTACTTCTTCGAAAAATACTTTCTTCGAGCAAAACGAAGCGAGCAAAGGGAACACTTGTACCTGACAGGAAATGAGTGCTTGCCGAACATAATGCGACTTAATGTTGGAAACAAAAGAGATGACAGGAACTGAAAAAGACCAGACAAATACAGCTTGTCTATAAGAGGATAACATTGGATGTAAGGAATGAGAGAAATGGGGTAAAGTATGAGGAAAACAAGCCATTTTTACACCTTGGTAAGGCGAAATACAATGCGTATGGAATTTCAAGGTGTAATGATACACCTTCGTCTCTCTGGAAACTGTATTAAAATGCTTTTCACTGAATCTCTCAGTAAAACACAGAACACTGATTTTAACACAAGACTCTCTTATTCGTATATTTTGTTCTAATCAGAATTGATCAACAGAATAACTTTTGTCATTTTATGATCATTTGTTATTTGCATGAGTAGTCACTCTTTAATATGCTGGTGTATTTCTTAATATGTGAATGATCATTACTATGCTGGTATATTTTTTCAATACTGTATGTCTTAGTCAAAGAACTATGACAAATTTCAAAGTGTGTGTCAGACTGAACTTTCAGTTTTGTTTAGAAGTTAGAATACAGTTTTAATCAGTTGTTTCATGAAGCTGGCTCCAGTCTAATCTGTTTCTCTGTCTTCATTCTAAACAACTTCTTCTCTGTTCTTCAAAACAATTCTTTCTGACGTCCACTTGACGTCAACAAATCTCCTCCCATTCCCTGATCGAACTGACAAATCGGGAAGGAGTAAAACTCTGATGTCAGATCCTTTTTTTAAAAGTTCCAAGCTTCCTGGAACTTTCAGTGCTGGAGGAAGTTTGAGATGCACGGACTTTCTCTTTTTCTGCTGTGGACACGAGTCATGAGCTAAAGACCCCGTCCTATCAGTAAAGGGTTACAGCAAGCTGCTGTAAAACCCGAACCTTAGAATGAATTTTCCTCTCAAGGAATCTTTTATCTTGAAAACCAAACCAAGAACTGCCACGACTTCTGCCGACTAAAGCAAGTATCAACGAGACACTGAGAAGGTAAACACGTTTGAAGTCCAGCTTGGACTTTGCCGGACCTACAACCCGTTTACGTCCAAGGCTGCTTCCCAGCTCTTTACCAGAACTGAGACGGACGTCTTAAGGTAAAAGAGCTGCTGATTGTTTACTGGAGCGTACGATGATATCTTAGCTGGATGCATATGGAAGAGTGTCATTCTGGTCAGAAATGCAAGATAAAACTACAGTACTCCCTTTTTCCTCCTTCTCTCCTAAACTTTTTCTTTTTCTCTAAGCCAGAAATTTAAGCTAAAGAACCTTCAGATTAAAGTAATATGTCATCTTATTTACTTTTTCTGTTGTCCCTAATTTTAAATCTGCTGACAAGTAAATTATAGGAATTTGATCGATCAATCAGTTGTAAGTGTGTGATGTAATTTATGATTTTGTTAATAAATGGTTCAGTTCTGCTGAACCAACATAAGTTAATGTTTCATGCCTTTTACATCACATCATCTGATCGTAGATTTATCGTTTAATCCATGAAAAAGAAGAGAACTCGTGATACAAATATAATAGATGCTAAGGTTGACAAGTAAACACCTGCTCATTCTTACATTTTAGTGTACAGTACGGCTCAGTAAAACTGACCGTTGGATAATACTAATCACATCTTACAAAGGATTGAGTGTTAACTTTGGATTTAGCTTTGACTTAAAGATAGAAACAGTCATTAATACCAATCAGAAAACACACAAACAAAAAATGTTCTCCAAAATGTTCAACTATTTTACTGAGAGAAGGTAGTGGGATATTTAAAGAGAGGCTATGGGCTGTGGATGAGTTACATGGAAGGGAAGTATTTGGAGACCTCCTCCTTTATTTCCATATTAACCCAGATTCAGAGGAACCATGGAAGGAGAAAGCAGCGCAGAAGAGAAACTGCTTTAATTACACGTCCTGCGTTTGTTCAGAGGGGAGACTAATGGAGAAAAACTGCTGACAGCTTAACACTTAAATATCCACAGGCAGGCGCAGAGACAATAGACAGTCAAGGTTATGATGTCGGTGGTAATTGCTCTAAATTTTGGCTGTTTTTCTTCAATCTGATTGTCAAAAACAGGCTGTTCTTTCACTAAAAAGGCATACAGGATATGAAAGACTTATTTGGATTGAAGTAATCGGTTGCCTCAGAACCGACTGTGCCTTCTCTGTGACTCTACACGTGTCACTCTGCTTCGGAAAAGAGTGGCAGCCACAGCACAGATGATGAGTGGGAGGAACTAGGTCTGCCACTTTCACTTTCTCCCAGGTCCCTGATGGAGTAACCTGGTTTATTCTGGGCTGGGCCAACCATTTTCTTCTTCGCCCATCTTGTTGCCATGCAGGGCGGTGGAAAACACAAAAGGGTTGCATGAGGAGGCTTTATATTGCAAGACATTTTGTCACTTGGTAGATTGATTTTACATGTATTGCATTTGTATTAAATATAATAATAATAAGTGCTATGTGTAGTCATCATTGTATATGCCCATACAATGGGGAAGTTGGTTCTCTGAATTTACCCCATTGCACCTGGGATGCACCCAGGTGGGGCAGTAGGCAGCTCAAGCTGCCTGGGTGGGAATGGCTGGGGATTGAACCTGGAACTTTTGGGTCCCGAGTCGGCTGCCCTACCTACCCCATCTCTGCCCCATTTGGGCCATTTTTATTGTCTGCAGTCGAAAGACAAAGGTGGATGATGATGTGTTTGCATGACTGTGTTTCAATGGCTGTTTGTTAATATCTCATGAAATAGCAAAACTAACGGCTCAGTCACTTTCACAGATATTGGCAGTAGTTGATATTCATTCGCAACCAATACTCTGAGCATGACATCTCACAATATCGCTTGAGATAATGCACAGAAATGGGAAATAAAAATAATTCTGACAACTGCAATTTCACCCACAAAGGAGAAAATGTGCTTTAATAGTTCTAGCTTAATGAAAGGCACCTTGGGCACAGGGAAACTGCAAATGTTTCACAGGGAGTGTTGGATAAATACTATTGCAGCAGGTCTGGGTCACTCTCATATCAGGATTAATAGATTAAAGAAATAATCATTTTCTAAATAATTTCTTCTTTGTATTTACAGATGTTGCCATATTGTAATCATTCAGTCTCCTGTGTTCATGTCTCAAATCAGACGCAGGGTCTTCAGATCTTCAGGGGAGATGGTTTTCTAGAAGTTCCTCCAAAAGAATAAGTGATTACCTGAAAAGGCATTTTAATTTGCAGCTCTCCGGAGTGTTTGGTTTACTGGTTTGATAAGCTAAGCTAAAGTGCAGCAGATAAGTGCTGCGTGTTTCCCTCGGGGCGCCGGTTGGCTTCTATTAAACACTTAACCAACAGTGTTGAATCGATCAGGGCTTACCGTGCCTCCTCTTGGACCAATATCTTCAGAAATGTCTGCACTGTATTTTACTTTTAAATGATTTAGGTGGCATGTTTATCGATCAGTAACAAGTGCAACTGCAGCATAAACTCAACAAAATACATCTATGAAAAGGTCTGCGTGGCCAGAGAGAGAAAAGGGCTGAAGAGGCTAAAATCATGATGAATTAAAAACTCATCATCACACCCACGGCCTTTTATTCCCAAGTTTTAGACTGATGATTGATGAATGACTGATGTCACGCTCAGCATATGTTTTGTGAAGGCTTCTTGCTAAATCTTAGCTGTAAGATGACTGAGTCAGAGCCTTGTTTGTGTTGGCTAATGTAGATTAGCTATGGTGGCCATTTTATTTTGATTTACTCCAAAATTTAACTAAATCTCAACGAGGCTAGCCTGTATAAATAAAGGTTGCATGAATGAATGAAAATCAATTGCATTTCATGCAATAATGCAGTGTGAATGCTTATTGCAGAACAACTTGCTGAAACACTTGCTAAACAGCTGAAATTAGCAACAACAACAACAACAACAAAACATTCTGAAACGTAGCGGAAATGGAAGAACAAGCCCGAGTTAGCAGAATAAAGAAGAAATAGCACACATTTGCTGAAATAGGTTTAAATAAGCAGAAATTAGCATAAAAATTAGGACATTTTCTATAAAAAAAAAGAAGAAAAAAAACAGCTGAAATTAACAAAACGTAGCTGAAAAATAGCTGAAAAGTAACTGAAAAGGCATAAAGAAGCTTAAACTACCAGAAGGAATCAAAATGAGCTCAAATGAGCCCCAAAAAATGTGAAATTAGCTGAAAAAGGTTAAATTAGCATAAAAACTGCTAATAAGTAGCTGAAATACAAAGTAGCAGAAAAGACTGAAAGTAGTAGAAATAAAGGAAAGGAGATAAGCTCAAATTAGCAGAGAAAGGTTAATTAGGCTGAAAATTACCATGAAAAACTTGAATTTATCTGAAAGCAACTGAAATTTAGCTTAAAAATGCTAAAAAAAAAATGTAGCTCAAAAGGTAGAACAAGCTTAAATTAGCAGAAGAAATCAGAAAGAACATGTTTGCCCATGTGGGCTGAAAGAAGCAGAAATGAGCACAAAAAGTCCAAATTATCTGAAAAAAAGCAGAAATTTGCAAATAAATAAATAAATATAAATAAAAAAACATCAGAAATAAGCTTAAATTATCAGAAGGAAGTGGAGAGAGCACATCTTTGCTGAATTAGGCTGAAAAATGTTTAAATCAGTGCAAAAAATGCGAAATTATCCAAAAAAGCCAAAATTAGCATAAAACGGCTAAATAGTGGCTAAAATAGCATAAAAGGCAGAATCTTTCATAAATAATCTAAAATGATCACACAAAAGCTGGAAAAAAACACTGAAATTAGCTGAAAGAAGCAGAACCAGAACAAAATGTGAAAGGAGCAGTAAAAGGTTGTAAACAGATACTATAAAGATATGAAGGATGTAAAATGAGCTCAATTCATTTTTCATCTACGAGGAAAAGGTGGCAGAAAAGGCTAAATATTTCTAAAAGCATAGCAGGATTGTCCTCAAAGAGCTGAACATTTTGATTTATGATTTCTTGAAATAAAAGTTGTGGAAAGAGAAAGAGGCCAAAAAAGCATTCACACCATTAGTTGTAGATGTACAATAGTTATTTTTATAAAGTTTATTTAACTTTTGTCAAGTGATTTAGTAATTTGCCAACAGACAAAGACATGAACACACACAAAGACACAAGGCTAAAATCCTGGCTAAACACTTACTAGAAAAAAGAACAAATATGTTAATAAAAATTAAAATGAAATTATTAAAATTATTTATATTTCAGAGCCACATTTAGCAAACAGCATGCTTTGATGTTGTTCTGAAAGCCTGGTTTATCTTTATTAATTTGTCTATTTACATGTGCATGCCACTCATGCATGAATATAATTATCATTTCAGCTACAACTGTCGCAATAAAAGGCCAAAAGAAGTCGTAAACACTTCATTAGTCAGACCGTGATCACTTTAGCTTTTGTTCCTGCACCGCTTTTCATTAGCGGACTGCATCTGGCCCGTCTCGGTGCATTGATTTCAGCCCANAAAACTCAGGACAGTATTACACTTTTATTATGTTCTTAAATGTTTAGTGTTTTAGTGTTGGTGTAAATTTTCATACTTTTATACTACTATGCAAAAACTCAGGACAGTGTTACACTTTTACTATTTTATGCTTATGTTTATTAAATGTTTCAGTGTTTTAGTGTTTAAAGGGTTACTGTTGCACCGAGGGACTGAGAGAAACGCAATTTCAATCCTGTGTATGTCCTGTACATATTGCAGTTCTGACAATAAAGTTGACTTTGACTTTGACTTTGACTAAAGGCTAAATGAAAATTACTTATAATATAATAAATAATAGAATAAAGTTGAAGTATTACGAGAATAAAGTCATAATATTATGATAATAAAGTAATAATATTATGAGAATAAAGTCATAATATTATGAGAATAAAGTCATAGTATTATGATAATATAGTCATAATATTATGAGATTAAAGTCATAGTATTACGAGAAAAAAGTTGTACAACAATAAAGTCATAATATTTTGAGAATAAAGCTATAGTATTACTTGAATAAAGTCATACGAGAATAGTCAGATTATTATGAGAATAAAGTTGTATTATTATAAGAATAAAGTCATAGTATTACGAGAAAAAAGTCATAATATTACTAGAATAAAGTCATACGAGAATAAATACTGTGGGATTCCTGGGTTTGTATGTTAGTTCACTTTCCTTTCACAGCCAATCAACCCAATTCGTCACACCTGCTGCCGCTCTGAGGAGGACTGCTGACTCACTATTTAAGCTGCTGCCAGACACCTCTTCAGTGCTGGTACATCTTGTTCATACCGGACCTTCCACGTCCTGGCTCTTCTGGTCTTCTCCAAGACTTTTCCATCTACTGGTTTTCGCTTCTGTGGAATATCGGTGTCTCATCACCATCATCATTACCATCCAACCTGTCAGGGTCAACCTGCTCCTCTCTCCAACAAGATCTGCTCCTTCAACTATCCGCAGTTCCAGGATTTCCTCTCTCTACTCCTCCTCATCCATCTCCTGCAAACCAAAAGTAAGAATTCAGTTCTACTATTCAAGACTCGAAATCATCGAAATTACCAAAGGAAATTTACTCACCTATTCTCCCCACTTCTTTTTCAGCTGCTCTAGTAATTTTATCCGCACCTGTAAATAAAGAACACTTGCCCTTTTTATCCTGTTTTCAGTCCTTACTTGCTTGGTCTGCTGTTTGGTGGTCGACTTTGTGCTAATCCTGATAGTATGTCCCAGCCAATGGACCCCCCAGGCAAGACTGAGGAAGTTAAGGCTCAGTTAGGGCCACAAATAGACGCTGACAATCTCACTTTGACGTTACAGTGGATTCTTACTCAGTAGCAAACCACCCAAAATAACCTACAGGAATTGGGGGGCATGGTGTTTTCCATACAGAAGGAGATGACAACACAACTTCATCCCTCCGGATCTCTAACAAAGCCCAATGGAGAATTTACTAAAGAACCTGACGTTCGACTTTCGGAATTATTTGAAGGTAACTCACGTAAATGTGGCAGTTTTATTCTACAAGCTGGCATTTAAACAAGCACCAATCACTTACGCCTCGGACTTTACCTGTATTACCTATGTGGTGAGTGCACTAAAAGGGGAGGCTTTACAATGGGCGCAAGCTTACCTCCGCCAACATTCTGTTGATAACCTGACTTTCTCCACCTTTTTAAAGAACTTTCTACAAGGGTTTGACCACCCACTTCAACAGGAGGAAGCAGCACATAAACTGTTTTCCTTATGTCAAGGGAGAGATTCGGTGACCAAATTTGCTATCCACTTCCGCATACTAGCGGAGGAGTCCGGATGGGGGGAGAAAGCACTTCGAAATGTGTTCATAAAAGCTCTAAATCGTCAAATAAAAGACATGCTGATAACCAGCAACATTCCTTCAGACTTGGACGAGGTAATCTCTTTAGCCATCCGCATAAACAATAGAGTTCGTGAGAGTCTCCTTGAGGAAGACTTCAACTCCCATGAGCCTCTCTTTTCCAGAAGTTCCACCCTCACAGCTCCCGAATCTACCTCTGAGGTTGAACTGATGCAAATTGGAAAGACTCGACTCACCCCCGAAGAGCGACAGCGCAGTCGTAAGGCCAAGGCATGCATGTACTGTACTGCGGTAAACAAGATCACGCAGTAAACACATGTAGGTTGCTGTTAAAAGCCAACGCCCGCCAGTAGATAAGGAGATACTGGTGGGTACAACTTCTCTATCTCCTGAAAAGAGTTTTACCTTACCTGTAATTCTTTGTATAGACTCTGTCAATTTCCCTATACAGGCATTGATCGACTCCGGTACCGAACAAAGCCTCATCAGTAAGGACCTGGTGGACAAACTCCAAATTCCCACAACCAGTCTGGCTCCATCCATCTCTGTCTCCACCATCACCGGACAGAACATCTCATCTATTTATTTAAAGAAATTAAAGATTATTTTTGTTGTCTCAGGAAATCACAGAGAGATGGGTGAATTTTTGTGTTTGTCTCACCCACGTCACAGCTCAATGAGCTCATATTAGGATACCCTTGGTTAAAGACTCACAATCCACAGATCAACTGGACTGAAAATAGAATTGAAAGATGGGGAGAGGAGTGTTCTTTAAAATGCCTCCGTTCTGCCATCTTCCCCAGTTCACCTCCCTCACTGGAGAAGGAAAAGATTGACCTTAACAACATTCCCACAATATACCATTCTCTAGCACCAGTCTTTAGCAAACAATGAGCACTATCCTTACCTCATCACAGACCTCATGACTGTGCGATTGATTTACTTGCTGGGGCTCCACTACCTACCAGCAGGTTGTATAATTTATCAGGTCCAGAGAAGGTCACTATGAAAGAATACATTGAGGAGTCTCTAAAATCTGGCATTATCCGTCCGTCCACGTCTCCAGTTGGGGCGGGGTTCTTCTTCGTCTTAAAAAAGGACAAGTCTCTTCGTCCATGCATTGACTATGGGGTCTAAATCAGATCACCATCAAGAACAAGTACCCACTTCCTCTTATCAACTCTGTTTACGAACAGCTCCAAGGAGCCACAATTTTCACTAAACTTGACCTTCGTAATGCTTATCATTTAGTCCGTATACGCAAGGGGGACGAATGGAAAACTGCTTTTAAAACATCTTTAGGACACTTCAAATACTTGGTCATGCCCTTTGGGTTGACTAACGTCCCGACAGTTTTCCAAGCACTTGTTAACAACGTCCTTCGAGATTTTCTTCAGGTTTTTGTTTTCGTCTATTTGGATGATATCCTAATTTTTTCATTAATTCATTCAACCTTTATTTAAACAGATAAGTCGCATTGACCCTCGAAGACTCATTTACATGTGAGATCTGTTAGACAGACAATTAAAGTGGTGAAAAGTGACACATAGGGTTTGGAGACAAAAAAATCCTAACACATTTTTGACCTGTACTTGAAGGTCAAAAATGTGGTAATGAAAAATAAAGTCATAATATTACGAGAATAAAGTAATACAAGAATAAATTCAAAATATTATGAAAATAAAGACAATTACAAGAATAAAGTCATACTATTAAGAGAATAAAGTTGAAATAATACAAGAATAAAGTAGTAGTATGAAATATGCCTCCATCCACATTGTGTGATGACTAAATTTGTCAATACAGCCATTCATTGCAATGCCATACGGAATCAGTTTATCATAAGAATCCATATGCCACAGTGTGTTGGGTCCCCGGCTTTTGTACAGTCGACATTGGAGACGCTGTGCTCACCAAAGTTCAACTCCCACTGGATCCAAAATCTTGATGATCATCACCGTCTGCTGGGAAACAACAAAACCTAAAACAGTCGACCACTGCCAGAAAGCTTCTCTTACACAAAAGAAACATCTTCCAAGTCTGTGTGCTTCTTTTTTCAAAACAGACATGGTCATTTACACCAGTGTTTTTCAACCACTGTTCCGCGGCACAGGTGTGCCGTGGAAATTATCCAATTTCACTTAACTGGTCTGAAAAGATTTTTTTCAAACAAATTAAATATCTGCGTTCGGCCATACGCTGCTCTACGCCATTCGTACGCAGAGGCACACGAGTATCCCCACAGGGCATGTACGCGCAAAGCTAAATTTTTACGATCGCGAACGCAAGCGCGTTGTCGCACAATAAACTGCCTGGCGCCGGACTGTTTTGTAAGCGACAAAAATATATTAAATTCCCCTTCTTCATCTCTGATCTGGCCTTTTCTTTTGTTTTGTTTTTGCCAAAAGTCAAGTGAGCGCGCTTCCTCCTCTGCTGACTGCATGACTGAAATGATGAGGAAATGAATGAATTTGTCACGAGCAAATTAAACTTGGGTCCAACGTGGCTGCGCGAGGTTCTGCAGATTTCCTGTCTGATGTGTGGGTTGCAGGACCAGTGCTCCCTGTTTTTAGTTTATTTTTTAGAACTNTTGACTTGCTAAAAATCAAAGAACAAACTACTGTATACTAAAAGCATGCACAGTGAAAAAGTAATTATAATATTCACAAAGTCCTGAAGAGAGACGGATATAACAATGCAGCAGGATGAATTTGAATTAACTACTGCAAGTATTTCAAGCTAGTAATATAAGCTAACATGCACATAAAGTTTTAAATATATATATATATATATATATATATATATATATATATAAATATATACACATACAGTATATATAATAATATATTATTATATATATGTGTATATATTTATATATATATATATTTAAAACTTTATGTGCATATATATGTATGCACATAATCAACATTACACAGGTTGTGTGACAGGTTATTGCACAAGTAGTGACATTGAGATTTAATTATTAGTTATTACCAGTTGTTCAGTGTTATTTATTGATTATTTAACCACACCACCCCGTCAACTCATACCCTGCAGCCCGTTGAGTTCTTCCTGTTCTTAAATGACCTTGACCTTGGATCAAAGCAACGGGACCTTGCTGACCCGTACGGTGTCCATCAGTCCACGGTCAGACGGATTTTCACAGCAACTTTTTATTGACAGTACTCGGCTCTACCTGAAGAGCAGATACATAAAAATCTACCTGCAGACTTCAAGGACTACCCTGACACTACAGTCACACTACTTACTACTTGTAAGAAAATAAAATGTTCAAAACATTCTGACTTTTGTCTTCATTGATGTGTTATCACCCAAAAAAAATGTGTACTGTATTTTGGTTTAAGACAGGCTTAGAGTCGTTTTAGCCATTTTATTAAAAAGAAATTTGATGATAATGTTACATTACTGTACAAAACGTATGAGTCAAGCTAAATGAGGCACAATATTTAAACACTGTTTAAATTATATTATTATTATTACATCTTCTGACTAACTCCCAGCTTCCTCGACTGCTTTTGGAGATTTAAAAACATGTAATCAGTCAGATTACAGTGCTCAGTGGAACAACTTGTTTGTATTTGGATCCAATCTCAGCTCCTCACTGCTTCCCTCATGTTTGAGCTGTAGCGGTGGTGTCTTCCCACGTCTCACAAACATCTAGGATGGACCAGGGGTTCCCTCATCATCACCAACACCTGCCGTGTCCTGTGCAGTGAAAGAAAACATCTCTTATTAAGGCCTGCTACAAACAGTGATTTAACAGGTTTGACTTCAGCTCAACTTTTGTACACAAACTTGAATTAAAATAACTTTTGTTTCTAAATCTGCTCTAAATCTCCTGCCTCCTTGTTTGAAACTGAACTGTCAGGTGGCTTTGACTCAAACAGTGGGGCTTCTGGCTCTTCCTCATGGACTGTAAACACTCAGCCCTAACTGACTTCTCCTGCCTCCTTGTTTGAAACTAACATTTGTGTTAATAAGAAAACATTGTACAGACAAAACACGTTTACTCAACAGATTAGCAAGGCTAACTATGTTAGCTGTGTTAGCCTACATGAGGCAGTTTGGTGAACTGAAAACAAATACCGACTTACCTTCATATTTATTTATGTAGTTGGACACAAAGCTTAAATCCTTTATCCTTCTTAGATGTGGGCGCTTTAGAGAAGGTCTGAATTATTCTGTAGACATTATTAACAGTGACTGTCGGCAAGTCCTGCAGAGATCTCGTGAAGAACGCCATCGCTAACACCGTGTTGACTGCAAACCGGAAGTGCGCCGTATCGGTCATGAATGCGGAAGTGCTGGAACGGAAGTCCGTGGCATATAGGCTATTTTCACTAAACTTGACCTTCGTAATGCTTATCATTTAGTCCGTATACGCAAGGGGGACGAATGGAAAACTGCTTTTAAAACATCTTTAGGACACTTCAAATACTTGGTCATGCCCTTTGGGTTGACTAACGTCCTGACAGTTTTCCAAGCACTTGTTAACAACGTCCTTCGAGATTTTCTTCAGGTTTTTGTTTTCGTCTATTTGGATGATATCCTAATTTTTTCATTAATTCATTCAACCTTTATTTAAACAGATAAGTCGCATTGACCCTCAAAGACTCATTTACAAGTGAGATCTGTTAGACAGACAATTAAAGTGGTGAAAAGTGACACATAGGGTTTGGAGACAAAAAAATCCTAACACATTTTTGACCTGTACTTGAAGGTCAAAAATGTGGTAATGAAAAATAAAGTCATAATATTACGAGAATAAAGTAATACAAGAATAAATTCAAAATATTATGAAAATAAAGACAATTACAAGAATAAAGTCATACTATTAAGAGAATAAAGTTGAAATAATACAAGAATAAAGTAGTAGTATGAAATATGCCTCCATCCACATTGTGTGATGACTAAATTTGTCAATACAGCCATTCATTGCAATGCCATACGGAATCAGTTTATCATAAGAATCCATATGCCACAGTGTGTTGGGTCCCCGGCTTTTGTACAGTCGACATTGGAGACGCTGTGCTCACCAAAGTTCAACTCCCACTGGATCCAAAATCTTGATGATCATCACCGTCTGCTGGGAAACAACAAAACCTAAAACAGTCGACCACTGCCAGAAAGCTTCTCTTACACAAAAGAAACATCTTCCAAGTCTGTGTGCTTCTTTTTTCAAAACAGACATGGTCATTTACACCAGTGTTTTTCAACCACTGTTCCGCGGCACAGGTGTGCCGTGGAAATTATCCAATTTCACTTAACTGGTCTGAAAAGATTTTTTTCAAACAAATTAAATATCTGCGTTCGGCCATACGCTGCTCTACGCCATTCGTACGCAGAGGCACACGAGTATCCCCACAGGGCATGTACGCGCAAAGCTAGATTTTTACGATCGCGAACGCAAGCGCGTTGTCGCACAATAAACTGCCTGGCGCCGGACTGTTTTGTAAGCGACAAAAATATATTAAATTCCCCTTCTTCATCTCTGATCTGGCCTTTTCTTTTGTTTTGTTTTTGCCAAAAGTCAAGTGAGCGCGCTTCCTCCTCTGCTGACTGCATGACTGAAATGATGAGGAAATGAATGAATTTGTCACGAGCAAATTAAACTTGGGTCCAACGTGGCTGCGCGAGGTTCTGCAGATTTCCTGTCTGATGTGTGGGTTGCAGGACCAGTGCTCCCTGTTTTTAGTTTATTTTTTAGAACTTTTTATTAACATATAAACACAGAACACTGTTGTGGCAGAAGCTGCTGGCTCTTGCCTTTTTTTCCCCACCCAACCTGTCAATCAATTCAGTAGGCGTGTCAGCAAATGAGACAGTAGAGTGAGAGTTACATTTCGTTTGGATTTACTTTTACCAGGGACACAACAACACCGACTCCGTTGTGCTAGGTATGCGGTGAGAAGCTGTTTATTTCATTCCTATTCAAGACATTTTGATAAGAATTAATATAGGCGGATAAAGAGAATCTTTGTTTACAATTTTGGTTGGTGGTGTGCCTCGTGATTTTTTCAATGAAAACACTGTGCCTTGGCTCAAAAAGGTTGAAAAACACTGATCTACACAATCGTTTCAAAGTCCTGATGCTGATAATAATATGATGCTGATGTGCTCAAAGACTAAGATTTTCTTTTTTTGTAAAACTAATATCAAAGTATAACTTAACAAGATGCTCAACATTCACTAAGACTACGTTTTTGTGTCGGAGTTCTGATAATATTACAACTTTATTTTGGTAATATTATGACTTTATTCTCACAACATTTGACTTTATTCTTGTATGACTTTATTATTGTAATACAGTACTATGACTTTATTCTCATAATTGTATGACTTTTTACTCGTAATGTAAAAAATTATTTCTTAACGTGGCCCTTATACACCGTCATATTTGTACAATAAGACGATATTAAGGAACAAAATATTAACAGGCCACCCAATGGAGGAAACTCATTTCTGCAACTTGCATCTGGGCTCTTTTAGAAATGAAAAATGAAGGTCAAAAGTAGAAAACTTCAGGGGTTGTATTTGAACTAAAAAAGTGAGATCTTTTATGCCTAAACGCACACGAGAAAGTTGTTCCAAAAAGTTTAAACTTACTTACCGACTCAGCTCTCAGTGACATTTTCTTGTATTCTTGAGGCTGTGGGTTTAAGCCTGCGTCGTGTCAGGAAAGGCGTAAAAACAATTTCCAGTTCTTTCATATGATTTTTCTAACTGTGATCCTTGCAGAAGGAAGCAGCTGGAAGAAAAACAATAATAATAATAATAATAATAATAATAATAATAATAATAATAATAATGAATTCAATTTATAACGCACTTTTCATTAGTGAAAATCTCAAAGTGCTACACACATTGAATGCTACACACATTCATACACCGGTAGCGGCAGACCATGCAAGGTGCTTTCCAGTCCTACCGGGAGCAACTCGGGGTTAAGTGTCTTGCCCAAGGACACAACGACACATGGTGTGGGGAACCGGGATTCGAACTGCCAACCTTCCGATCGGGGGACGACTGCCATTACCACTACGCCACGGCCGCCCCAATAACAACAACGATGATGTTTAGTCCAACTGCATGGCGCAGGGTTGCATGTGAACAGATTTTTTAAAAATATGTTTAATCACATGAAAGAACACTGCATTTGTTACTTGAATGGAAATTAATAAACTTGCCTGGCAAAATGACTTTTAGTGTTTTAAGACAGACTGTTTTACAGGAAAATAAGACCTGTATTGGATATTTAGCACATGAAAGCTCCTGCAAGCACCCTAAAGATGCTGGATGCTGTCTATCGTGGTGCGCTAAGATTCATAACTGGCTGTAACTACTGTACCCACCACTGCACCCTGTATTCACATGGTTAACTGGTCATCATTAACTTCACACAGACTCTCTCACTGGTACATTTTCATCTTTAAATCACTCCTTGGTATGTTGCCTTCATATTTCTCCTCACATGTCTCTACGTGAGTGCAGCTACAGCGTGCGCTCTCAGAACATTTTTACATGCAGTGTTCCCTCAGTGCGGACCGAACTAGGCAAAAGGGACTTTTCCTACTCTGCTCCCGTTTCTTGGAATATCTTGCAAAAAGACCTGAATCTATTGACCTTGACCTCTCTCAGGAATTTTAAACAATTGTTAAGTTCATA
>JBBPBX010032404.1:0-12000 GCA_038048925.1 Garcialebias charrua | reverse complement strand
TGTCTTTATTGTCATCCACATCACATGTGGTACATGAGGTGGAACGAATATAAGTACACAGGGTCCCAGTTACAAAGTACATCCAACACAAATACAAATTGTAAAGTCATACAGCAATAAGATCTAAGTTATGAACTAAGAAATATGCGAAACTGAAAATACACTAAGCATTGATAATACAAAACAATGCGCCAAACAACAGCAGCACGAACACGAGTCTGTGTGTGCTGATGAGGACGAAAGAATACAGCAACATGAATTAATCAGAGTCAGAGTCAGAGAATCTTTATTGTCATTTGCACCGCATGTGGTACATGTGATGAAACGAGATTATGTACACAGGGTCCCAGTTACATTCAACAACAAAATGTAAGAGAAAAACAGTAATAACATCTAGGATATAACTAAGAAAAACATCAACTAGAAATACACTAAGCACTAATGTAATATAAAAAAATCATTACAAACAGCCACAATAATATTGATATTAATTAATAATATTGATTAATAATGAACTAATAACTTGACCAATTAAATTATTATATTAATTAATACTTCACGCTTGCTCAAGATGAGAGTTATGTGATGGTGTTAAATTCAAAGCAGTCTGCTCCTCAGAGAAATAATGTTAAATTATGAATGTTTCTGTTAACTTTTTTTTATTTTCATATACAAATGTTTCTCTGTTGTGACTTGGCGCTATATAAATACACAGGGGCCAAGATGGTGTAGTGGCAGGGGAACTGGACTTGGGACCCAGAAGACCCAGGTTCGAACCCCAGTCACGGCACAACTTGTGGTGTGTTTGAGCAGCACATCTCATCCCAACTGATCCCCGGCGCGCTATCTATAGCTGCCCGCTGCCACCTGGTGGTGATTGGGTTAAATGCAGAGTCAAATTTCGTCTTGTATGGGAACATACACAGATGACAAAAATATGACATTATTATTATTATTATTAAACTGAACTGAATTGAATGTTAAAAACAAGATCATATCGGCACTGGTTTATGCCATGAACTAAAGAGATCTTTGAAGACACTCAGAGAGGTCAAGGTCAAGAGCTTCAGATCTTTTTGCAAGATATTCCAGGAAACAGGAGCAAAGTAGGAGAAGGCCCTTCAGTGTCCTCACTGAGGGGACACTGCAGGTAATGATGTCCTGAGAGTGCACACCGTAGCTGCACTCACAGTGACATGGTGGAAGAGATGTAAGCAAGCTGCAGACCAACAAGTGATTAAAAGATAAAACTTTACCAGTGAGAGAGTCGAGAAGTTAACGATGTCCAGTTAACCAGTGAATACAGGGTGCAGTGGTGGGTATGGTAGTTACAGCCAGTTATGAAACTTAGCTCACCATTATATAGATTGCACATGACTCCCACCCAGATACTAAAGAACAAACAAAAAACCACATTGAAATTACTGTACTGTAGTAACACATACAGTACACACTACAAATACAGCTAAACTACTACTGTAGTTCCCTTATCAGTCAGTCACTCGGTGCAACATACTTGCTATGGGAATTACGCCCCCGCGCGATTACCTGAAGGAATACAATCACGCCTTTACGGCTAGGGCGTCAGCGTCGCGCCAGAGGCCCCGCCCTCTGGGTATTTAAGCGGCTGACGCCCGTCCATCTTTCTCTTTTTTGCCCTTCACCTCGCTTAACACCTGAACTTCGTGGGACTTCTCTGTTGTCGCATCGCTCGACTGAGGTGAGCTTGCTCCCTACACTGAGCGTACAGAGAAATTATCCTGCGTACTGCTGGGCTGGCGAAAGCTAGTCCAGCGTTTTTCTACTTACCTCAAAGTTTTCTTCTCTTTCCGCAGCTGCTTCACTTGATGGCGCTAACTACGTCACAACCCCCTGCTAACCACTAGCAGGCTAACCAGCAAAAGCAAGACAACGGAGAAGACGACTTCGAACAAAAGAAAACTAGGACCGCTTCTCGTCTCCGGACATGGCTTCCAAGAAGGGAAAACGGAGGACAAAGAAGAAGAAAACCAACAGGACAACGAGCCCTCGCTCGCGCCCATGTCCCAGTGGATACGGCTACTCCCTCTCGGCGACGGACACCCACGAGGCCTGTCCTGTCTGCCTAGGGATCTTGCACGCGAGGAAAGCGCTGGAAGTCCCCGACTCCTGCTCCCACTGCCGTCGAATGTCGGCGGTAGTGAGGAAACGCTGCGCGGACGCGTTGGCTAAATCCATGGCTAAGGCCGTGGCGCTGAAGGTCGCACGTCACATGAAGCTGCTCGCTCCCGAACCGGAGCTTGAGAACGTGGACCTGGAATGCAGCGGTCGAGTCGGAAAGGACAATGTGTCAGACTCCTCAGTTGCCGTCGAGGACTCGACGCCTGAAGTGTCTGACCAAGACGCCGAGTACGGTTACAGAGGAGAAAGTGTGGAATCCTCCCAGAACCTGGCACAAATACCATACCATACCATACCAGTTTATTTATAAAGCACTTAAAAATACAGCATCAGCCGTCCGAAGTGCTGTACAAGAACAAAAACAAGCACAAAACAATAAAAACAATCATATAAATAATCAGAACATCACAAGTAAAATAATACAACATTAAAACAGAGATGTGAACTCACTCTGGTTTAAAAGCCAATGAAAAAAGATGTGTTTTTAAACGAGTTTTAAAAACAGAGATGGATGAGGCCTGCCTGACCTTCAGTGGCAGCTCGTTCCACAATTTAGGAGCCAGAGCTGAAAATGCTCTGTCTCCTCTGGTTTTATAAAAGGTTTTTGGGACTGCTAAAAGCATCTGATCAGAGGATCTAAGAGCACGTGATGGCACATAAAGGTGAAGCAGTTCAGACAGATAAGAGGGACTAAAACCGTTCAAAGACTTAAAAACAAACAATAAAACTTTAAAATGGATTCGAAACTGGACAGGAAGCCAATGAAGGGACATTAAAACTGGAGTGATGTGCTCACGTCTGCCTATACCAGTCAAAAATTGTGCAGCAGCATTCTGTACCAGCTGCAACCATAAGAGCGAGGCCTTATTTACTCCGATCAGAAGAGAGTTACAATAATACAGCCGTGAAGTAATAAAAGTGCGGATTACTGTCTCTAAGTGGTGTCTAGAAAGGAGAGGCTTGATTTTTGACAGGCGCCTCAGATGAAAGAACGAGGACCTACCGGAACTGGACTTGTCGGTCCTTGCTCTGTTGCCCTTCGCCATAGGGCGGCTGATGCCCTGCAGGTCGCGTGGCCAGACCCTATGCCTCGCCAACAGGCTATGAGGCTGGCGGGAAACTACTTCTATGCGAAGCAGCCGACAACGTCGCAAAAAATGCCCATTTTTCCGTACTTCCTCATGGAGCTCAAACGCTCCTGGGCGGAACCCGGAGCTCCCATCACACGGCCACTATCCCGACTCCTGGATGTTGCGGGAATGGAGACAGTGGGCCTCGCCAGCGCACCCCCGATAGAGGAAACTCTGGCGGCTCACCTGGCCCCCGCAGCCACGGGGACAAAACCAGCGCTACCCAACAGGGCCTGCCGTGCTTCGGAGAAACAACTTGAGAAGTGCTACAGGGCTCAGGGCCTCGCGGCTCGCGCTATGAACTGCATCGACCATGGTGCAGGCGTACCTGGCAGAAAAACTGCAGGATATCCAGGTAACAAAAGACGAGCAGGCCGCAACGGAGGCCATGGAGGAGGCCCGCCGTGCCTCTGACCTCGTGCTCCGCATGATGGGGACAATAGCCATTTCCCAAGGCAAAGCAATGGCGGAAATAGTTGTCGCCCAGCGCCATCTTTGGCTAACATTGTCGGACCTCCCGGAAAACCAGAGGTCCACTTTCCTCCAGCACCCGATCGAGTCGACGGGACTCTTCGGGGGAGCCCTGGAACGCGTCCAGGCCAGGCTGGAACAAAGACGCAAACAGGCGGAAGCCCTCCGAGAGGGGTTGCCGAGGAAAAGCTTTGCACCCCCAAAGGAAGACATGCGTGGCCTTCCACGGAAGAGACCCGCTGGTGACAGTGAAAATTTCCAGTACCGGCCGAGGGCCTCTTCAGTGACCCCGTGTGGAAAGCAGATTCGGACCTGATGAAGCAGGACGAACTGATAATTTTACAGGTTTGCCCGCCCACGTGGTACGGGAACCTAACTTTTTGAGCCCAGTCTCTCCTTGTAAAATACTACGAGGAGCTGGTGACATGTGCGCGCGCACCAAACATGACTCGCCTACTGTATGTGTAAACAAAACAAACACTGTTTCAGGCATGTACAAAAATAAAAGTACCAAAGCACAGACTGCCCTGGTTCTTGACTCGAGTCCCATTTTTATAAAACACAAACCATGTGGTCAAACTATGAACCACGGAAAGATACACGAGCTCTGCCAGAGACGGTCAGATCTCGCGATATCTTCTGTTGGGCCGACCAGCCTGCTCGAGAGAGCGCGAGAGGGGTCAAAGGCCACCCCTCCAGCGCAAAAACACGACGAGCAGCAATTCAACATGCCGTCCAGGCTTAGCGCGCACGCAGGCCTGGAAGGCGTGTCTACCAAATGATTGGGTCATGACAACAATATGTCACGGGCTCAGGTTGCAGTTCACAAAAAGACTGCCCCGCTTCACAGGGGTGCTGCAATCTAAGATTAACCCTACACGTGCACACGTGCTGAGGGAGGAAGTTTTGACAATGTTGCAAAAGGGAGTGATTAGTTTGGTCCCAGAACGCAAACTACGCTCTGGCCACTACAGCAAATACTTCCTGGTGCCCAAAAAGGATCATTCCCTGAGACCGATTCTGGATCTCAGGGCTCTCAACAAAAGAATTAAAACTTTTAAGTTCAAGATGCTTACACTGCAGCAAGTTCTCCAGTCTGTGAGACCAGGAGACTATTCATGTACAGTGGATTTAAAAGATGCCTATTTCCACATAGGCGTGTGGAGGAAACACAGGAAGTTCCTCCGCTTTGCATTCAAAGGGAATGCTTATGAATTCAAAGCCTTACCCTTCGGTTTAAAGACTGCTCCTCGTACATTTACTAAATGTTTGGATGCGGCCCTGACCCCCCTTAGGATTCAAGGACTCAGGGTCATGAATTACTTGGATGACCTTTTGATTCTGTCTGGAAGCAGAATGCAGGCCCAGTCACACTCCCATAGGGTGATCTCTCACCTGGAGTGTCTCAGTTTTGTCATAAACCTACAACAAAGCGATCTAACTCCATCCCAGGTTACCGTATTTCTAGGAGTACAGATTGACACTGTCCGGTACAGAGCATGGCTCTCGAAGGAACGAGTTTCCTCCATTCGCCGTTGCCTGGAAATATTTAAACTGGACCATTGGGTCCCTGTGAAGACCTACCAATGCCTTTTAGGCCTCTTGGCGGCAGCCATTCCCTGTGTGCCACATGCATTACTGAAAATGCGGGCCATACAAGTATGGCTAAACCAACAGACGCAACCTGCCCTGACTAATCAAGCAGGAAAGGTTAGGATAGATTCAGAGTGCCTGAGGGCCCTGGAATCTTGGAGAGACCCGTCCGTTTTCACGGAAGGGGTTTCATTGGGAAGGGTGTCGTCTCGTGTAGTAATCACGACGGACGCCTCTAAAACAGGATGGGGGGCGATCTGCAGAAATCAGAACGCCCGCGGCCTTTGGAATGAGCGGGAAGCGAGATTACATATCAACTTCCTGGAGTTGCTGGCCGTATTCCTGTCATTAAAATACTTCTTCAGTAAAGGTCTGATTGCTGGACAGCATATCCTGGTGAAATCAGATAACAGGACCACAGTGTCTTTCATCAGCAGAGAGGGAGGGACATGGTCTCGGGCCCTCCTCGGACTGACGCAGAGGATGCTCCTGTCACTTAGGTCGACTCATGTGATCTAAATTATGGAGCAGATGCCCTCTCAAGAGGGCCTCTCTTGGCGTCAGAATGGAGCCTGAACCCACGGATTATGGAACAGGTCTGGTCACGATTTGGGAGAGCCTCTGTGGACTTGTTCGCTTGCAGGGCTAGCTCGCAGTGTGACTTCTACTTCTCCTTGAGGGAAACAGACGCACCTTTGGGAATGGATGCTCTGGTACACGATTGGCCAGCAGAGGTGCTCTATTATGCCTTTCCACCTGTCCCCCTGATTGGGCCGACACTGGAATGGGTGCACCAGGGAGCTCTCTCCCTGATCCTCATAGCCCCCAGATGGCCACAGAAACCGTGGTTCCGGGAGTTGATTTCAATGTTATCAGGGATACCATGGCAATTGCCTCCTCACAGGGATCTGCTGACTCAGGCACGTGGGCAGCTTCTACACCCACGTCCAGGGTTGTGGCAACTTTCAGCCTGGCCTTTGAAGGGAACTGGCTGAGAGCCTAAGGCTTTGGTTGCTTTATCCCAAAACAAACAGTTACAACATACACAAGGGTACCCCTTTGGTGTTTATGTTTTGCCTAGGAGATGTTTAATGGAAGGGTTTTCCCTCTCCCTAACTGATCTCCAACATCAGGATGGGCCCCACTTGTCAGTCGTGCCCTATATGTAAAAAAAAAAAAAAAAGAAAGGTTTTTCAACTCACACTAGTGGAGCACGCTTAGGCTGTCTCTAGCTGGTGTTGTTTATCTATATGCCCAGTCGAAACATCAAACTGATGTTCTTTACGTTTGGCATTTTTTCCTCTCAGCCTGTGCTCTCTACATACCCTGTAGAAAGCAGCCGGGAGATGCCTGTCTTTTTAAGGCGGATGTTCTCACTTGCATTTTACTGAGCATTTCAAGGGCGTGAATGAATTACGTTCCCATAGCAAGTATGTTGCACCGAGTGACTGACTGATAAGGGAACTGAAAGTTATGCACCATAACTCATGTTCCCTGAAGGAAGGGAACGAGGTGCAACATATCTGGCCCTTTCAATGCTGAAAGCTCGGTGAAGTGCAATTTTGGAGAAAGATGGATGGTGTCAGCCGCTTAAATACCCAGAGGGCGGGGCCTCTGGCGCGACGCTGACGCCCTAGCCGTAAAGACGTGATTGTATTCCTTCAGGTAATCGCGTGGGGGCGCAATTCCCATAGCAAGTATGTTGCACCTTGTTCCCTTCCTTCAGGGAACATGAGTTATGATGCATAACTTTCAGTTTCACAACATGCCTCTCCTAATGACAAATGTAGCGGACACAAAAAAAATTGACCAAAATTTGCTAAAAGACAAAAAGGTCATGTGTTCTGACTTTAATGGCTTTGAGCTGACACATAAACATGGAGGAAAACCAGTTTGATGCAGTGGGAGATAAATAATAATAGGCCAAGCATTGCTGACAGTGTCAGGAGAAAATAGCGAGCTGAACTTATAACCCTGCCTTTTTTAAATAAATTTGTTCAGCTGACTATCAGAAAACTCAAACAGGTTTAAAAAGACTGCTGACAATTTTCAGCAGGTCTGTCTCAGTAAAACTGACCTCTATTCATTTATTTTATACCATATATGATAAAGAATTGGTTTGAATGAGATTTTTTTCCTCATGTCTTTCAAGTATCATATTTAGTTCAATTTGACTTAATAATACTTGAGCTGGGATAGTGTACATACAGTAAAAGAGTGTAAAACTGTTATTCTACATAAAGGACTTCTTCCTGTTGTTAAATGTTAAAATCCCTTTGGGCTGTTGAAGAAACTAAAACTTCTTAAGTATCAATACAGAAGTGTGATAATAATAATAACAAAAATAATAAAAACAAAAATGTAAATTAAAGTGATAGTAATTAATGCACACAACAAAAAAGTACAAAAATACATAAATAAATAAATACTTCAATAAACCAAAAACAAGAATACACATACAAAAGTAATTATTATTTAAACTGGTGTTCTAATGTTTGTCTTTGGTTTAAGCCCTTGTTTAACTCCAGAGCTAAAAAGTCTAAAATGTGTAATAGGAAAATGACTATTAATCTCAGAACTTCTGAATACAAAGGGAGATTGTCTACATGATGTAGTTTGTTTTAAGACTACATTTACTGTTTTACCTCTAAATCAAAACCACTGGCACGCTTAAAAATCAACTTTTTGAATTAAAAATTGTTGATATGTTTTCTGTATTTTGCAGTTTTGACATTTTATTGGTTTTAATCTCAGACTTTCAGAACTAGTTTGTATGACAGCGTCACAGTCTTTAGGACTGATTCGGTTGATTGGTCCCAATCACATTCACAACAAGAAAAGCGCAATTTTTTTTTTTTTTCATTTACCCTTTATTTATCCAGGTTAGTCTCATTGAGCCACGATAACTCATTTTCAAGAGAGACCTGTTTAGGGAGCAGATGGTGTTTAAGGGCCTTGCTCAGGGGCCCAGAGTGGGGCGAATGAGGGTGGAAGCAGGTGTGGGTGTTTCACCTTTTTCCACCCACATTTTTTTATGTTGTCGGTACTGGGGCTTGAACTGGCGATCTTCCGATCACAGGCCCACCGTCTAACCACTGCGTCACCGCTCCCCAATACAATACAATCGCAGTCTAATCGCAGTCTATTGTTTAAGCAGACAAAAGCAGCTTAGATTTGTATTGATATGTTTAGAAATGTTTCTAACTGGAGCTTAAAATTTAAAGTTCATGTTAGAAAGCATTTTTTTTAAACCACATCAATTACATTTGATTGTAAAGCTTAATTGAGATATTTCTGTAAAATTAAAAGACCACCACAATGCTTTCAACATCTGCATGCTTAATACTGTTGTCTGTTGCAAAGTTCTTTATGATACATACATGACAACATCATCAAGCATTTAGCACTGAATATCTTAACAATTTTTCACTGGTTCCCTAATGTATAGCCAACAAAGAGTAATGGACCCTAAAACAGATCCTTGTGGTTTGCCCATTTTGCAATTTGGAAAAGTTGATTTCGACTTGCGACCTGTAGAGGTTGTAACCCAGTGGTGTAGTGTGCGTGGTATGTGGGTATACAGAGTCTACCCACTAGAAAGGCTTAAGAATTTCAAAATGCCCACATGAAAATGTCCAATGATACATGACATATAATTGGGCACATGTCATTGATATGTTAAACGGCAGTTAAAAGCTTCCGTAACAATCTATCTGTATGCAGTGCTTGTTTATTACATTTGCTTACTCAGCACATTATTGTATAATTAATACTTCTGTACTTACTACTTAATACTTGAACATGTTTTGCTTTGAAACTGTTGTATCAATTCTATGATGTTTGTAGTACAAAGCCAACTGTTGCACAAAGTTTGTTGTTCATTTATTCAAATACAGTACCGGTATATGCATCAGAGAAATTTGGAAATGTTCAATATGCTTACAAATCAAAATAAATTGATGATTACATACTAACCGGTGTACTGGTGTCCAAGCACAGTATACCCACTACAAAAATGTAGACTACACCACTGGTGTACACCACCTCTTGCACAGTGACTACTGGGTATGGGCAGCACTGCTGTGAGCCCCATGACCCAAAAAGGAAGAAACAGGTAAAGATGATGGCTGGATGGATGGATGGATGGATGGATGGATGGATGGATGGATGGGTGGATGGATGGATGGATGGATGGATGGATGGATGGATGGATGGATGGATGGATGGATGGAAAAGCTGACTCTATGTCATGTTTCAGTAACTTTCTTACACGGTAAATATTCATCTGTATAAAAGCAACAAAAAAGGAAAAAGAGATGCACAATTCAGCTCAAAATCCATAAACATTTCAACACATTTACTGATCCTAACCATACATTAAAATTCATGACAGCATTACAGCATTCATTTTTTTTTTAAAATAGGTAAGTTATAATTGCATTTAAAAGACACTGTTTCTTCTGGGAGAACAGTGTCTCATAAGGACTTGTGTTGCCTCCAAACAGCTGTGGTGCCTCTTTTGTGTTATTCGGAGGGCCTGTTGCCCCTTCTCTATTCACAGCTTTCAAACCAGCCTCACTCACTTCTCGCTCCCTGGGTTCCTCCTCATAGGTCATAAATTAAGTGGAGGGAGGGGAGGCTTGAGATCAGAGGTAAAAAAGATCAGTCAGGGCCTTGTTTCTGTTCAATTTTACCAAATATTTGCAATACATAAAAATAGTCAAAGTTTTTGAAACATCATGTAGAAGCAATTTTATTTGTAGGAAATATTTATCCTGATCATGTTTGAAGAAAATAGAATGTAGCTTTGGGTTCATCCACTTGGGGCCCACACTGCTGTTGACACTATATGTTATTTTAATGAGAGTTGCAGCATTGTAGTTAATGTGGCCACGATTGCGGCACAGGGGTGACTCAAAGCCGCACATATGTGTGTGTGCAGGAGAGATATGGAGCTGGTGGGGGTTGCAATATGGTTATGGTGATGAGGATCACTCACGTTGTCTCCCCTGTCAAAACAAAGACCACTTGAAGTCTGTGAAGCCAGCAGCAACACAACCTTTTGTTGCCATTTTAGTTTTTGCTTCAAGTGCACAAATGGACCTAATTCTTATTTTTGGTACTTGCCTATTTTTATTATTTTTTTTTCCCAGAGACATGATGGACACATTATTTTCAGTAAAGTTGCCATATTTAACCTAGCAGTACACACTGTGACAATGACTTAATGACATGAATAGGAGAAATATTGCACAGTTCAGTGCCTTGAATTGCATGCTATTATTCCTTTGTGAAACAGAAAGATGCAAAATTATGAAATATCATGCGGCACATGTGGGATCCATTCAGCTGCATCACAAAACTCCCATTGAACCACCGTTAAATGGCTTTGCATGGCTGTGTACGGAACCATATGGACACCTCCACATCTCCTCATTTCATACATGTTTCTTTTGACATCAATAATGCCTCGGTATCCAGTGGCGTTTGGAACATGTCCAAAACAATTATAAAGTTGCCGTGGAAACTGAGGTCCTGTGCCAGGGCGAGGCATACTGTCTCCGCTCAGATAACCACATGGAAAGTCACAGCAAACAAAGCACTTGATAGGGGTGCAGAAATGAGAGAAATGAAGAGAAGGAGGGGAGGTGAGGGATGGGCAGAGGTGGAGAGACAAAGATGGAATAACAAAAGCAGTCTTTTTTGGACATATAATACACATCTAACTTATTTTCCCAACGGTGTAAGGATTCCAGACACATTCTACAAGAAAGGAACTGTAATGTGAACATTTGATGGACTTTTTTCTTGAAACAAGACTGGAAAAAGCCTATTTGTGGACTCAGGATAAGGATTATATTGAGGTTGAGCTTTGGCTCATTTTTGCGTGTGCAACATAAGGGCTGGATGTATTGTAACCTTATGCTTAACCTAATGAACAAGAGAATGAAAGTGGTGTAATGGAGGCATTTTTACATTCATCTTTAGGCTCCTCATTATGCAGTGAGTCTGACAACCTCGTTAGGAGTGCACGAAAGATTACCCAAGCGGATAAAGAGCACTACCTTCATGAAAAAAAAAAAACAAGAAACGAATTGTAGAATAGGTAGAATGTCAAGAGCAGAGATTCTGATTGCACAAACACACACACACACACACACACACACACAAGCTCACACACACAGAGATACTGCCCTAATGTTGAACACCACAGAGTCTTTAGAGTCTGGGAGTCAGAAAGACAATCTGACTGGCTTTCAAAGACCCCTGACTGTCCAGTCTGTTTATTCAGATGAGAGCGGGGCACACCACTTTGTCAAAGTCAAATTGATAAAGAACATATGTTTTGTGGATCTGTGTGGGCCATTGAGATACTACAGAAAAGAGACTCGATGCATCCAATCAAATATTTTTAGGATTTGATTTCCATGTGATTTAAAGTATCTAATAACAGATTTTCCTAGTTAATGTTTTTATTTTGCAGCAAAAATAACAATAGCAGCAACAAATGTTGTGTGCTTGCATGCACCAGGTCACTATAATCAAATGACAAAACATGAATCAATTAAAACACATTTTGAGATCTTTGCGCCTGAAGTGTCAGCAGATCCATGTGCGAGTCATCATTTGTTCTCATTAGTGTTGC
>JBBPBX010032403.1:5311-33905 GCA_038048925.1 Garcialebias charrua | reverse complement strand
GCCAAACTCGGAAATGTGGGCCGGTGTTGTGCCAAAAATCAATTGGCTGCCAAATGGTGGCCCCGGGAGCATGCATGGGAGGACTTAAACAAGAATTTAACTAGATTAACACTTAAAAACAATTATTTGATTGCTCAAAATTATAGTAAAAGTGCGTCTCAGTTTAACCTTTTCTTAATAAATGCAGTTTGACGGTCAAATCAGTTGCATTTCAAAATAAATCGCTGTCTCGGAGCACCGGGAGTGCACTGAGAGGGAGGAAATCAGGAAGGAGGAACGCTGCACCTTTTTTTTTTAACAAGATAAGCACTTAAAAACAATTATTTGTTTGCTCGACAGTATAGCAAAGATGTGTCTCAGTTGAACTTTTACTTAATAAATTCACTTCAGTGGTCAAATCGGCTGCATTTCGCTGGAGTGAAGCAGCAAAATGAAGATGATTTGACGATTGCTCCAAGCGAGCTGAATGAAGGTGGCAGTCTAAGGCAAGCCAATTGTGTCATTAATAGCCACTTTTATCTATTAATTGACACAACAGCATGCCATACTACTCGAGTGCTATCTAGCGGCTGAAAATGTACTGTTCAATATCTTCAGTCAGAATTAATGAACAGGGTCAAAAATTGAGAATTAACTTTCTTGGATTATAAATATGTGGAGAAATAAAAACATAAATACTTCTCTTCGGTGTGTAAGTCGCAGGTCATGCAAATAAACAAGACTTCTAGGCCGAAAAAAAATGGTAATTTAAACCTCAGAAATATGACCAGAAAATATTTGTTCTTTGTTGTTTAGCATGCTGTAACACCCTGACCGACCTCGAAAACATTTGTATTTGTGTCCTTCTGTGACGTAGAGTCTCACCTTGCTGCGTGGATTTGTTAGAGATTAAACAAAAACACTCATTCAGCAAGTAGAACAGCGTCATTGGCGTAGGCAAGGGGGGTTCGGGGGGTTCGAACGAACCGCCCACTTTTAAAGGAGAAGTTGACAATGCTAAATGTGTTGGATAGGTCAATGGATAAAGCGTCTGCCTTCAGTCCCAAAGCTCGTGGGATCAAGTCCTGCATGGTACAATGTTTTTTTTTTTTTTTATTCATTCCAAATTAAAAAAGCACAAGAAAACTATTTACAAAACAGCAAGGAATAAAACAATGCATTAAATGAAAGGAATCAGACGAAGAAAATAATCTTATCTGCCCCTTCTCAAACTATTTTTTTTTTCAAACACTCGATTCAAACAACTAATTTTACATTTGTCTTTTATTGGATAAAAAAAGTAGTTAATATGCCTGTGAAGAAAGAAGAATGTGTTAACCACAGGCTGTGGTTAACACATTCTTCTTTTTTTATCCAATAAAAGAGTGTTTGAAAAAAAAATAGTTTGAGAAGGGGCAGATAAGATTATTTTCTTCGTCTGATTCCTTTCATTTAATGCATTGTTTTATTTCTTGCCGTTTTGTAAATAGTTTTCTTGTGCTTTTTTAATCTGGAATGAATTTTTTTTTTTAAATCGTTGTACCATGCGGTACTTGAACTCATGAACTTTGGGACTGAAGGAAAACGCTTTATCCATTGAGCTATCCAAGCACATTAGTTTAGCATTGTCAACTTCTCCTTTAAAACGAACCACCCCCCAAATAATTCTGGCTACGCCCGTGAGCGTGAACCAGAAAATAACACGAAACCACTCATGATGTTGACTGACTCCGTTCTGTTACATAGAAGTATAATCACTGAGACTTCATGTGGTGCTGAAATGTGTTCGAGCCCTGAAATAACCCGGCAGACTGACTAACCGTCTGACTGTCCAGTTGACTCAGCTCGTCTTCCTGTTGGCTACATTGTCTGCATGCATCTCATCTTCACTGAACTCGTTTGCCCCAACTTTGTTTTGTTCTGAGCTACTTTCTTCCACAACCAGCCTCTCTGTGTCATGTGTTGTGTTGGTTCTGTATTTCTGCTCAGTGCTGCAGTTGATCAAAACCTGTTCCTTTCTAAGGGCTTTGGTTGTCTGCTGATTAGCTTATTGCCAGTGGAGCCAAGTGCTGCAGAAGCATCTCCCCTGTAGTTGTTATTAATTAGCAGTAGGAGTCTGGTAGCAGGATGATTACCATGACAGACAGGGGAAGGTCCAGGATTATGCTTCTGAGCCAACATGCTCTCAGCTGTTCATGACTGCAACTATTACATAGCATCACTGCAGGGGTGTCCAAATGTTTTCATACGTGGGCCAAAACTATCATGATGAAAGGACTCGTGGGCCACAAAAATGTGAATTTATCTCACAACGTGAGCAACACTCCGGAGAAAGGACAAATTTACTAATTTTGGTGGTGAAAGTTTAAAATTTTTGTGGATCCAAAACATTAAAAGCCTCATAAACAGTAAACTTCTATTTTTTTAATAAAAAAATATTTGATTTATTTGATTTGTTGGGTTTATGTTTGTTGTTTTCTTGTGTTTGGAAAGTTCATTTTAGTCTGTTTTCAGCAACAAAAACATAATATGAGTAAGAGTCCTTTTAAAAAGAGGTCAATCAGCCTTTTGGACCATGGACGACCCAAAAGGCTGATCGAGGTTCTGAAAAATCATACAGTCGGTCTCAGCTGTGGAACAAGACGGCTAAAGCGTTAGCCATGTTGTTAGCCACTAAGGACAGTGTCTTTAGCGATATGATAAACGGCTGATTTATTAATGTCGTCGCCTCTCTCTGCTCTTCTATTAAAGCTCAGCACGGCTAAATAAGCTCGGACCCGTGGTTTGTTTTAAAGAAGCAGGAGGCTGTAAAAACACTTAGTTCTGCCGTTTCACGGTTCATGCTCCACTCCGCTGTTTAAATGGTGAAAAAGATTCGTAGTTCCGACCTTTCTTCGGGACTACTTTCAGCATTGTCTACAAAAATATTTTTTCTGCCCTCATCTGACCATTTAAATCCAAACTAGCTCAGAAAGAACATTGTTTTTTTTCCCCTCAGCAGCTAGTGGCTCTTCATATCTGCCGTGTTTACTTGTGGTGATGGGGCAGATCCGATCCGGTATCGGCCTCCGATACCAGCATAATTTACGTATCGGATTTTCCGATCCAACCTGCCTATATTTTCCTATCCATAATGCACGTTGGCTTCAAGCTATGGAATGGATTTCCTGAACAGAGGCGTGTCTCATGAACACAGAGTAATAAGACCCGCCTCACTTTCAGGAAATCCATGTCATAGTTTGCAGCCAGCTACAGTGTGAAGACTGAGTGAGTAGCTTCTTAGCTAACAGCTAGCTAACTTTTCATCGTAACATGTCCGCTGTGTGGAAGTATTTTACACTAAACACCACAAGACAGCAACGTGCAATGTCTGCAGAGCCATAGTGCCACATTAAACCGCGGTCAAGTTAGTTTTCTGTTGGACATTCGAGCTCCGGGGCTTCAGCGGGACGCCACTCTCGCTGAACCGAAACATAGGCATCCCAACCCGGCCAGCGGCGTCCAGTCCAACCCGGCCAGCCGCATCCCCATCTCGGTGGAGGGACAGGCTGAGAGCGGCTGACCGAAATCAGAGCGCCCGCCCTGGATTGAACAAGAAAAACACACTGCTGAAGCCACGGAGCTCAAATGTTTACCGAGAACCGTCAGTCGCTACAACAGATTCATAGATGGTTTGCTAAAGTTGATCAACTCATACGTAGATGATACCTCATTACAGTATACAGTATTCATTTAAAATGTCCCAATTTCCCTCTTGGTTATTTTATCATCTGTAATAGTCAAGTTTTATGAGTCGTTATCCAAAAGTCTCCTTTCTGGTAGAAATCAGAGAAGGTTTTTGGTGCTTTGTACCATGAAGTGAAAATAAAAAGATTTTAGCCAAATGTTTAAATTTTGTTTAATATTGCTTATCAAGATGGTCTAGTGGCAGGGCTTTTGACTTGGGACCCGAAAGACGCGGGTTCGCGCCCCGGCCACTACCCACCTTGGGGTGTCTATGAGTGCACACCTATTTCTCCAGCTCCCCGGGCGCTTTCGGGCTGCTCACTGCACCACCTGGTAGGTGGTTGGGTTAAATGCAGAGACGAATTTTGTCTGTGTATGGGAAACATACGCAGATGACAGGAAAAGACATTATTATTATTATTATTATTATTATTTTGAGAAGATTGCTTTTCATCCGTTTTCTTGTTAAACCTAAACAATATTTGTTTAAGGATTACCATACCATACCATTTTATTTCTAGAGCACTTAAAACAGTGATAAGGCCAACCAAAGTGCTGTACAAACAAACAAACGGCAACACATAGGCAACATACAAAATGAAGTTAAAAAAACAAACAGAATATAGACATAAAATCATCGCAGATAATAAATATAATGACCAAACACAGATCATCTGGTGTTGAAAGCAATGGAATAGTAGTGAGTCTTTAAACAGGATTTGAAAACTGAGAAGGAGAGGGCCTGTCTGACGAACAGAGGTAACTCTGGCAGCACAGTGGCACAACTGGTAGAGCTGCTGCCTCTCAGCTAGCAGGTCCCTGGTTCAAATCCCGGTCCGGGGGCCTTTCTGGGTGGAGTTTGCATGTTCTCTCCGTGCATGCGTGGGTTTTCTCCAGGTGCTCCGGTTTCCTCCCACAGTCCAAAAACATGTAAGTTAGGCTGATTGGTAACTCTAAATTGACCCTAGGTGTGAGTGAGTGAGACAGGTCCCTCTTGTGAATGAGTCCCCGTGGCTCAACGAGGCTAGCCTGCATAAATAAAGGTTGAATGAATGAAAAAAAAAACTCGTTCCAACTAATTTGCAGAAAGTCTGCATCGACCTCTTAAGCCTGCTGGTCAAAATGATACCATTCTTAAACTGTAGTTGTGGGCCGCACAAAATCACTCCAAGGGCCGCACATGGCCCACAGGCCGCACTTTGGACACCCCGTGGTCTAGGCCAGTGTTTTTCAACCTTTTTTGAGCCAAGGCACAGTGTTTTCATTGAAAAAATCCCGAGGCACACCACAAACCAAAATTGTAAACAAAGATACACTGTATCCGCCTATATTAAATATATAGTCATTCTTATCAAAGTGTCTTGAATAGGAATGAAATGAACACTAAATGTATTTTTTATCATGTTTTATATTTCTTATTTCAAATTGCACTTAACATGAAATTGAAGGCATGTTAACATGCCTTCAAATACACCTGAACAGTGCCACAACAATGTGTTCTTAAAATTAAAGAGGATGAAATTGCACTTAACATGCCTTCAAATAAACCTGAACAGTGCCACAACAATGTGTTCTTAAAATTAAAGAGGATGAAATTGCACTTAACATGCCTTCAAATAAACCTGAACAGTGCCACAACAATGTGGTCTTAAAATTAAAGAGGATGAAATTGCACTTAACATGCCTTCAAATAAACCTGAACAGTGCCACAACAATGTGGTCTTAAAATTAAAGAGGATGAAATTGCACTTAACATGCCTTCAAATACACCTGAACAGTGCCACAACAATGTGGTCTTAAAATTAAAGAGGATGAAATTGCACTTAACATGCCTTCAAATACACCTGAACAGTGCCACACCAATGTGGTCTTAAAATTAAAGAGGATGAAATTGCACTTAACATGCCTTCAAATACACCTGAACAGTGCCACAACAATGTGGTCTTAAAATTAAAGAGGATGAAATTGCACTTAACATGCCTTCAAATACACCTGAACAGTGCTACCATTCTCTCTACATTTTACTCACTTGAAACCTGTGCCTGTTTGGATGAACACAAAGCTCACGTTCACAGTTTCTGCCTTCTTCTGATTTCCACTTGGGCCTTCATCTGGGTCAGAATTTTGTCCAGGGACCAGACCGGATTTAGTATTTTTTCTTTTGAAAAAGTTTTCCATCGCTGTTTGTTTGAGAAGATCCTCACTGTTGGTTTGTTTTGCTCACTGCTCACGTCACGTTCATGCACCGCTACTTCTCTTGTTTTAATGTGCGACGCTATGCTCCATACTGCCACCTATCGCTCGGTAAGGAAATTACACCAGTTAATAAAAATTTCATAATTTACTAATTTTACACGGCACACCAGACGATCTCTCGCGGCACACTGGTGTTCCACGGCACACTGGTTGAAAAACACTGGTCTAGGCAAACACTAAAGAGTAGGGTTGACAAACCAGCCTTGCCGAAGCTGTTCCATTATATGAGCTCCTTGACTCTTCGGGTCTTGACGCTTCACACATGTGACACCCACGAGTTGAGCTTTAAACACAACAAGGCTGCTCAGAGGTGTTGTCTCAAACTTTTACCTCGTCCTCAGAGGACAACGTGGCTCTGAGGACAATAGGGCTATTTTTTCATCAGCTCAGAGAAAGATCTGCTAACTTGCCAAGATGTTTACATCACACTTCTAGTTTACAGTTGTCCAGATTTGCCTCTCTTTACCTTTTGTGGTGCTTTGCTCTCTAACCAGCCTGTATCCTGTTTCACTAGCCTTCAGACAAAAGCTCAGACACAAACGACTGCATTGTGTTTTTGCGTGAATTCTAAACTCACTGTGCAAAAAGACCAAATAAAAGTGCACGATTGCTCAGTGCCTGCACGCTCTCATCTGCTAATGAATTGAGACTGAGAAGGGAAACTTCAGCAACAGCCACTGTGGAAAAAGTGCATAATGTATCAAAATAATGAAAGTTGCCTCCACACTTTAGCATTCTGGTAATGCTGCCTCCATTTTGCAGCTCTTTGCATAAACACTCATGGCTTTAATAACTTGTTGAGCAGCCTGGTTATTGACCCAGCCGCTCGTTTTCCTCCATTCCTAATCAGCAGCAGTGCCTCGGGCTCAGCATTCGCAATGAGCTTCCCACATTTACATCCTCCAGTACGTCCACAGACTGCAGAGGGTCAGTGGCCACGAGCCATATCATGCATGTGTCCCAAACATCATCAGTTGGGGATGATGATACTTGCACAATAATAACATAAAGAACTGAAACAATGGTTTGCAAATAGACTGCTATTGTAGAGCAAATGAAGCAGGTTGACCATCAGAGGACCAGACTTGGCTTTTTTAGATTTGTCTACCTGGATTATTGAGCATCAAAACCATCATTTCTGTAGGAAAAGTGCACTGATTCTTTTTTTTCCCCTTTCTTTCTCTTCAGGTTACTACTTTGAAATCCCATCGATTGGAGCAATCAGAATCAACACTCAGGTAAAATATAATCTGTTAAGTGTGCACAAGTTACCGATAATCCTTCTATGAAAACACAAACACCGAGAACCACACACCCACACACTCGTGCATAAAATGACAACAATCCTTTTCTGTCTTTCGACACACAATGCGTTCTTTTAGTTTGAATTAAGCTAAGTACTGTACTGCATAAAAAGCCCAGATTCTGGCTCTGTCGGTGCCTACAGTGCAGTATTTCTGGCAGTGAGGGGTTGTGTGGGACCTGTGAGGAAAGTGTTGGCCTGTTCTGTTCATTTGTGTGAAATGCTGTGAGGCGTTGTAGGTGTTTCAACGATATCTGAATGGTAGGAAGTTTGTGGATAGAAAGTGATTCCAGTGTTGGGTAAAAACAACACTTTTAGCTGGTGTTAGAGTCGAGTTGGTCCCTCTGCAGCAAAACAAGAGGCTTTAGAGAAGGGATGAATTACCGTATTTTCCGGAATATAGGTTGCACCTGAATATAGGTTGCAGGGCATGCAAAAATGATAAAAAGCCGCAACCTATATTCCGGAAAAATACGGTATTTCTAATTACTTGCATCCAAACGCCTGCAGCACCTTTAAGACTCAGTGGACGTGCTTTAAAAACACAGTGTGCCTCACGTGTTGCATCTCTAAGGATGATTATTTTTGATAGGACATGCAATTAGAGAAATGTGTTGGTTAAAAAAATACTGTACTGGATTAAGAGCACAAAAATAAACGTCGTTATGTAATTCAATTATTTCTGTTCTCTGGGCTGACGCCTGGATTCATTCCAGACCCAACAGACATTTTAACAGAAAATCAGTCAAAAGTTTTTGAGTTTTCATGGAAAATACTGTACTCCTTTTATCTGCTGAGAGGCCTTGAGGATACAAACATCTGCCGTGCATGACATTTGGCAAAGGGCTTGTGTTTGCCAAGTGAAATCAAGTACACTCTGTTAGCACTAATAGTTTGCAAAATGTAATGTACATGTTACAGTTAAGCTTTGATTAACAATTATTTCATTTTTTTATTTGCCATACTGTTAGATAAAAATGTGGCTGTTTTCCGAGTGTTCAGTGGTAACATTAAAAATGAAAAGAAAAAAAAACTTTTTTTTTTCATTAACAATTAATTGTCAAAATGTTCCCTTTAGACACTTTTCACTGGATATTAGCTGGTATTGAAGAATAAGATAAGATAAGATAAGATAAGATAAGATAAGATGGAACTTTATTGATCCCACAGGAAATTGTTGTGCCAGAAAGATGGTTGTAAACTCAATCATCCAGGTAGAAAACAACAACAAAGGTTAAATCATCTGGACCAGTTTCTTTAAGTGAGAAATGTTTTGTCCCCCATCCAGAGGACTTCCTCAGTCTATGGCCTGCCAAACAAATCTGTCCCATATAGTTAGCCTTCCCTGCTTTGTTTCAAGACAACCTCAGAAACAGCCTGAGGACAACCAAGGCCAAAGTGGTTCAGATAAAGGGTTGTAAGCTCAATCATCCAGATAGATTTTTATTTATTTATTTATTTATAAATGTATTCATTTTAAAATACAATACCAAACAATCCCATAAATGATACGAATACAAAATATAAAATGAAAGGTAGCAGAAGGAAGAAAAAATCTTTTTATATCTGCCCCTTTTTTCGAACAATCATTAAAAAAAAAAATTACCGGTATCTACAAGTAACAGAACAAAATGAATAACTCTTTCTAATTTTCTAACTCTAATACAATACACATTAAGCCACTTTATTTTTTATTTTTTTTAACAATTCAGTGTTGACTTGGCATTTTTAACTTCACTCTCCAAACCATTCCACAATCCAATTCCCTGGATTGAGGTAGACCGTCCCTTTAAACTGGTTCTGTACATGTATTTTGGTTTTACAAATATCTCTGTTCCCTTAATATTATAACAACTTTGTCTTTTAACAAAATGTATTTGGATATTTAAAGGTAATGTGTTATGCTGAGCCCTATACATAACTGATAAAATATTATAATCTACCAAATCATGGAACTGTCAGCTGTTCCATAGAGAACAACAAAAAAGGTTAATCTACCTCTATCTCACTTAAGGAAACTGGTCTGGATGACATGATTTAACTTTTTTTATTGTTGTGCCAGAATTTCAGTACAAAGGAAAATACACAAAGAGTCACACAAGATGTAAAAAAATTAATATGCTGTCAATGTAAAAACAGCGACTATAAAAATACTAATGGAGGGCGAAACGTCTCAGCACAACAACAAAAAAGAAACCGTCCAGATGACCTGACTGAACATTGTTGGATTTTATACCTGGATTATTGAGCATGAACTTTGGTGTTTTGAACCTGTTTGACATGACTGTCGATGAGGGAGAGGGTGGGCACCAGAGGCCATCTTAGCACCAACATAACTGGGATTTTTTTATTTATTTGTTTGCCACTTTGGAGTAAGCTGTTGAGGGAGAATCAGTTTTGTTTGGTGTTTCCTCAGACTAATGATGCCCTTCAGATGGAGGACGAAATGTCTCAGCACAAAACCGTCCAGATGACCTGACTGAACATTGTTGGATTTTACACCTGGATTATTGAACATGGGCTTTGGAACCAACAATTAAGTTCTAAACAGGTGCAGACAGAAACATTAAAGTGCTTATTGTGGTGCATGATTAATTTTATTATCCTATGTGCAGAAAGGGGGAGGAGTTGAACGTTTGATAGCAACAGGGAGGAAGGACTTCCTGTGGCGTTGTGTGGAGCACCTTGGTGGTCTCAGTTTACGACTGAAGGTGCTGCAGTAAGAGTCCAGTGTGTCATGCAGGAAGTGACGTGTTGTTCAGGATCTGGAGCAGTTTCCTCAGCATCCTCTGCTCAGACACCTCTGTCAGAGACTGCAGGTCCACTCCCAGAACTGAGCCAGCTCTCCTGATGAGCTTATCGATTCTGTTAGCATCAGCTTTCTTCACCCTGCTGCCCCAGCACACCACAGGGTAGAATATGTTGGAGACCACAGAGTGGTAAAACATCTGCAGCATGGTCCTGCAGACATTAAAGGACCAGAGTCTCCTCAGAAGGAAGGGTGACTCTGCCCTTTCAGAGGGCGTTAGTGTTAGCTGTCCAGACCAGTTTATTGTCTAGGTGGACCCCCAGGTACTTGGAGCAGTCCACAGTGTCCACATTAGTACCCTTGATGTTGGTAGGGTTGTGGGGACTGATCTTCTTCCTGTAGTCCACCTGCAGCTCTTTAGTTTTTCCAACGTTGAGCTGCAGGTAGTTCTGTCCACCACACCTCTGTACTGTATTTGTATTCCTGTCACCAGTGATGCAGCCCACAATGGCAGAGTCATCCGAGAACTTCTGCAGATGGCAGGATTGTGGGTTGTACCTGAAGTCCAAGGTGTACGAGAGGAACGTCCCCGAGGAGCCCCTGAGCTATTCAGTATGGTATCTGAGGTGGTATGAATAGATAGATGGAAGAAATAACACTTAGGTTGTTGTTTTTTACTGAGTTCTGTGAATAGACTCACCTTGTAAATGTTTACCGTATTTTCTGGAATATAGGTTGCACCTGAATATAGGTCGCATTGTCCAATTATTGCCAAAGAATTGGAAAAATCCATATATAGGTCGCACCTGAATATAGGTCGCACCTACGTCAAAATGTGGACCGTGTTTAGCTCTGCTGCAAATGTCTGCCACAGGAGCGCACAGCAAGGCTTTTAAGAAGATTAACACTTAAAAACAATTATTTGTTTGATAAAAATTATAGCAAATATGTGTCTGAGCTGAACTTTTCTTTAATAAATGAATAATTTTAGCAGGATAAACACCTAAAAAATATATTTGTTAGCTGACATTATTGTAAGAGTGTGTCTCAGTTTAATTTTTGTTAATAAATGATTACAAATCAGCTTATTTTATAAAAAGCCATAAATAGGTCGCACCTGAATATAGGTCGCAGGGCATGCAAAAATGATAAAAAGCTGCGACCTATATTCTGGAAAATACGGTAATTTAGCATTTGAAAAACTTGTATATTTTTTCAAACACTTGTACAATTACCACTCATGATGATGATGCGTTTTGTCGTTACACCTGGTTCATACCCTCAGTTGTCCTGCTTTGCTGTTTTGCAATCATACAGTTGTTGCTGGTAAAATGACTGAAAATACTGACTTGGTTCATGGTTTATTTGTTTTTATGCAAACTACAATCTTCCGTTACCAGTTGTTGACCTATATTTTTATGGCAGCATTGTACAGTACTGTCACAAATTCCACATTTTAAGCAGTTACGTTGGGGGCCCACTAAGCTCCAGATGCAGCAGTGATGCTCCTGTAAAGTAGTGTTTGGGCGGAAAACGTTTTAGTGACATCCCACTTAGACAGTTTTTGTTGATATATATGATTCATCATCCAAAAAAAAAAGAACTCTAGCAAAGCTGCATTGCAGTTTAAATCTGTCTGAACAGGCCAGCTTTGGTTGCTGTCTCAAGGCTGTTGTTTCCAGCATAACATGTGGAAGCAGTGTGGCAGACAGCAGCAGGAGTTGAGATGTCTCCTGGCAGGCTTGTACAAAGAGACGACATCCAGTGAGACAGATCATTTTCTAGTTAAACCTTTCAACTCCGATCTCTTCCAATTTCATTCTGAAGGACTCGTATCAGGGCCAGTTGAAAACTGGGAGTGGAATCAAAAGTCATAGGAGTCAGGCTTTAGTTTATTTTGACAAAGAGACATGAGAACTATATAAAAAAAAGTGTCTTGAAGCCAAGTAAAGGAAGGCTTTCTCCAGTGGTGGGCACCAGCCCGCTAAAGCGCAAATCCGCTAATTGCGGACCTAAACAATTTGTTTGCGCTTTAGCGGATTTACAATTTTTTATAATTCATAAGCGGATTTGCACTTTTTCTATTTAAAATGCAGTACCGCTAATAACTAATTATCTATCAGTATTCATTGTCTTGAACAGTGGAAAATTTAACTGTGATGAATCACAATGCACGTGATCCATTCTACAGCTCCCCTCCTAACTAACAGCAATCATTGAGAGAAGGTATATGTCCATTCTTCCTGTTGCTTTCAGTCATGTACTCTGTGCTTTGCTTTCGTCATGTGCCCATAATGCATTGCAGCGCTTCAGTTTTCCAGTAAACAGTTTTAAAATTACTTTGTCGATGCATTTTTAATGAAAAATCTACAATAAACAAAAGAAAAAGACAAAGAAGCAGCTGAAATAGCAATCCTCAACACATTCAACAACTTTTTAATTTTTAGACCATGAGTGAAAGGTCTATTTTAGGAAATGACATCCCCAGCGATTCGCAGTATAGGTAGGATGAAGGTGTATAGCAGTTCATGCACCACTAGTTGGTAGTGTAGTGTAAATATTGCATAACTTATTGCTGACTACCAAGTGTTGAATAGAAATTGCGCTTTAAAATTAACTTCCGGTAGTTTTCCTAAGACATAAGCGTTTTTGAAATTGCGGCCCTAAATAACTTAATAAGCGCTTTAGAAATTCCATCCATCCATCCATCCATCCATCCATTTTCTTCCGCTTATCCGGGGTCGGGTCGCGGGGGTAGCAGCCTAAGTAGGGAGGCCCAGACTTCCCTCTCCCCAGCCACTTGGAGCAGCTCCTCTGGGGGAATCCCAAGGCGTTCCCAGGCCAGCCGAGAAACATAGTCCCTCCAGCGTATCCTGGGTCTTCCTCTGGGTCTCCTCCCGGTGGGACATGCCCGGAACACCTCACCAGGGAGGCGTCCAGGAGGCATCCTAACCAGATGCCCGAGCCACCTCAACTGGCTCCTCTCGATGTGGAGAAGCAGCGGCTCTACTCCGAGTCCCTCCCGGATGACTGAGCTTCTCACCCTATCTCTAAGGGAGAGTCCAGACACCCTGCGGAGAAAACTCATTTCAGCCGCTTGTATCCGAGATCTCGTTCTTTCGGTCATAACCCAAAGCTCATGACCATAGATGAGGGTGGGAACGTAGATCGATCGGTAAATTGAGAGCTTTGCCTTTTGACTCAGCTCTCTCTTCACCACGACAGACCGGTACAGCGCCCGCTTCACTGCGGACGCTGCACCTATCCGCCTATCGATCTCACGCTCCAGTTTTCCCTCATTCGTGAACAAGATCCCGAGATACTTAAACTCCTCCACTTGGGGCAGGACCTCCTCCCCGACCCGGAGAGGGCATGCTACCCTTTTCCGGCTCAAGACCATGGCCTCGGATTTGGAGGAACTGATCCTCATCCCGGCCGCATCACATTCAGCTGCAAACCGCTCCAGCGAAAGCTGTAGATCACGAGCTGATGAAGCCAATAGGACCACATCATCTGCAAAAAACAGAGAAGCGATTCTAAGGCCACCAAAACGGATCCTCTCAACACCTTGGCTGCGCCTAGAAATTCTGTCCATAAAAGTTATAAACAGAATCGGTGACAAAGGGCAACCTTGGCGGAGTCCAACTCTCACCGGAAACGAGCCTGACTTACTGCCGGCAATGCGGACCAAGCTCTGACACCGGTCGTACAGGGACCTAACAGCCCATATCAATGGGCCTGGTACCCCATACTCCCGGAGTACCCCCCACAGAACCCCCCGAGGGACGCGGTCGAATGCCTTTTCCAAGTCTACAAAGCACATGTAAACTGGTTGGGCAAACTCCCACGCACCCTCCAGGACCCTGTTGAGGGTGTAGAGCTGGTCTAGTGTTCCACGACCAGGACGAAAACCACACTGCTCCTCCTGAATCCGAGGTTCGACTATCCGACGGACCCTCCTCTCCAGAACCCCTGAATAGACCTTACCAGGGAGGCTTAAGAGTGTGATCCCTCTATAGTTGGAACACACCCTACGGTCCCCCTTTTTGAATAGGGGAACCACCACCCCAGTCTGCCAATCCAAGGGAACTGCCCCCGATGTCCACGCGATATTGCAGAGTCGCGTAAGCCAACACAACCCCACAACATCCAGAGCCCTAAGGAACTCAGGACGAATCTCATCCACCCCCGGAGCCTTGCCACCGCGGAGCTTTTTAACCACCTCGGCGACCTCAGCACCAGAGATTGGAGAGCCCGACCCAAAGTCCCCAGGCTCCGCTTCCTCAGTGGAAGACGTGCCAGTAGGATTGAGGAGGTCTTCGAAGTATTCCGCCCACCGACTCACAACATCCCGAGTTGAGGTCAACAGCACGCCATCCCCACCATAAATGGTGTTGGTCGCGTACCGCTTTCCCCCCCTGAGACGCCGGATGGTGGACCAGAATCGCCTCGAAGCCGTACGGAAGTCATTCTCCATGGCCTCTCCGAACTCCTCCCACGCCCGAGTTTTTGCCTCAGCAACCACCCGAGCCGCATGCCGCTTGGACTGCCGGTACCTATCTGCTGCTTCCGGGGTCCCACAGGCCAAAAAGGCCCAATAGGACTCCTTCTTCAGCTTGACAGCATCCCTCACCGCCGGTGTCCACCACCGGGTTCGAGGGTTGCCACCACGACAGGCACCAACAACCTTGCGGCCACAACTCCGATAAGCTGCCTCGACAATAGAGGCGCGAAACATGGCCCACTCGGGCTCAATGTCCCCCGCCTCCCTCGGAACGTGTTCAAAGCTCTCCCGGAGGTGGGAGTTAAAGCTCCGTCTTACGGGAGACTCTGCCAGACGTTCCCAGCAGACCCTCACAATACGTTTGGGTCTGCCAGGTCTGACCGGCATCCTCCCCCACCATCGGAGCCAACTCACCACCAGGTAGTGGTCAGTTGACAGCTCTGCCCCTCTCTTCACCCGAGTGTCCAGGACATGCGGCCGCAGATCAGATGAGACGACAACAAAGTCGATCATTGAACTACGACCTAGGGTGTCCTGGTGCCAAGAGCACATATGGACACCCTTATGCCTGAACATGGTGTTCGTTATGGACAATCCATGACGAGCACAGAAGTCCAACAACAGAACACCACTCGGGTTCAGATCAGGGGGGCCGTTCCTCCCAACCACACCCCTCCAGGTCTCACTGTCATTGCCCACGTGAGCGTTGAAGTCCCCCAGCAGAACAAGGGAGTCCCCAGGAGGCGCACCCTCCAATACCCCCTCCAAGGACTCCAAAAAGGGTGGGTAATCTGCGCTGCCGTTCGGCGCATAGGCACAAACAACAGTCAGAGCCCGTCCCCCCACACGTAGGCGAAGGGAGGCTACCCTCTCGTTCACCGGGGTGAACCCCAACGTACAGGCACCGAGATGGGGGGCAACAAGTATGCCCACTCCTGCTCGGCGCCTCTCACCAGGGGCAACTCCAGAGTGGAAGAGTGTCCAACCCCTCTCAAGGAAACTGGTTCCAGAGCCAGAGCCATGCGTTGAGGTGAGTCCGACTATTTCTAGCCGGAACCTCTCAACCTCACACACTAGCTCAGGCTCCTTCCCCACCAGAGAGGTGACATTCCATGTCCCAATGGCCAGCTTCTGTAGCCGAGGATCAGACCGCCAGGGTCCCCGCCCTCGGCCACCACCCATTCCACAATGCACCCGACCCCTTTGGCCCCTCCCACAGGTGGTGAGCCTATGGGAAGGGGGACCCACGTCTCCTCTTCGGGCTGTGCCCGGCCGAGCTCCATGGGTGAAAGCCCGGCCACCAGGCGCTCGCCAACGTGCCCCTCCTCCGGGCCTGGCTCCAGAGTGGGGCCCCGGTGACCCGCGTCCGGGCGAGGGAACATTGTTTCCATTTATATTATTCATCATAAGGGGTCTTGTGGCTTTAGAAATTGCGGAACTAATTTTTGGACTAGCGCTGCCCACCACTGGCTTTCTCACACACGTTTCAATTTCTGTCTGTCACGTAAACACAACTCCAGCTTCCCCTCACACCCAGGGCCTTTTGCCCCTCAGCTAATGCAGCATTTGCTTGAGGCTCAGCAAGCTTTGAGAGACCCTCAACGTAACCTCATTCCATCTGTAGAAATTGACTCACTTGTTTGGTTGTGGTGGAGCTCCAGTGTGGCTGTCCTCCTCCTTTCTTCTAACCACTCCTTTTCCAACCCACCCACCCTGCCAGCCTGTGCACGGTCAAGCCCCAGAATAGACTGTCAGCTATTCCATTAACTCCGGCATTTTCATATTCCGAGAACTGCCACTTATTCTAATAGGTTTTTTTGAAGGTGGGTGACTACAGCCCTCCGTATGGGCGCGGAAGATTCAGGTCTTGTGTTATTTAACCACGTTCTGCTTCTGAACATCACTCGCTTGGGTAAGATGGCCACATTCAAATAACAGATGGGCAACAGAACAGACAGCAGAACGTCAGGAGTACCGGTACTGTCCTGAGTCACATATATGAAGAATACTTCCATCGAAAGTGGAACCACACTGATGAATTTACTCTCTGCAATCATGTTGCTATGATACTCAGTGAGGAGAGGGGGGAAGCATTTATTCATCACACGGCGATGCTGCTGAAGTCTGCACGGCCGTGCTTCCTGTCTGTTTCTCTGGTTGCTGACTTGTTATGCTACCTAGATTGTTCTAGCCAGGCGGAAAATTTCCTCTACATCCCGTGAAAAGGTCTGGCTGTCATTGTCCTGATGGAATATCTCCCTGTGGCGCATTAAACTGGACTTTTATTGAGCTAATAATAGAATAGGTTACGCCTGTCAGCACCTCGCTGTTCAGACGATTAAAAAAAACTAACGGTCAGAAGTGTTTTACTGAAATACTGTAGCTGTGTTATTAACTAAGGCAACATTTTTTTGTGTTATGGGTTTAATCAAGAGTCAGGCATAACTTACCCTTTTGTTTGTAAGTTGATGGAAGTTTTGTTCTTACTCTGTGAAATTCATCTTTAACCCATTAAGACCTGCCAACGTTGTGCTGATCCTGGTTCTACACTCGAGTTGTGATCAGACATAACCATAGTGACTTCATTTTATATTTCATTGTCTGTTGATTGGAATTGTTTGTATGATTTTAAAGCAGGTGAAAAAATTGTTCCAAATACAGGTAGTCCCCGACTTACGACGGAGTTCCGTTCCTACGCGCCGTCATAACTCGAATTTCGACGTAACTCGAAACATACGTCCAAACTGCACCTTATACGTACAGTACTGTATTTTACTGAGCACTTAGCCTATCCTAACACAGTACCCTACATAATTATCATAAAACACATACATTTCAGAGCCATAATGAAGGGAAAAAAGAGTTAATTTCCTACTCTGGAATGTTGGTGAAGCCATTTCCTCATTCCTCCCTCCCTCCTCCGGATTCTCCATTCGTTTACGTTGTAAAGCCGCCGTCCATAAAACAGCTTCTTTTCCACAGCTGCTGCCTGTCCAGCTTGATCCAACAAGTTTTGTTTTATTTTTTGAATGTCCAGAGGACCAGACTTAGCTTTTTTTAGAGAGTACAGGGCAAGCTGTAGCCTCTGCAGCTAAACCGGAAACTGCCGGAAACTGGGTAAATCGCCTTCAAAATAAAAAAATTCACATTTTCATTTTTTTATTTTTTATTTTATGGGAGGTGCGTCGTAACCGCGAAACGTCATAACTCGAGGCCGTCGTAAGTCGAGGACTACCTGTATAGACGCTTGATGATTTTATTTTCTTGTATTAAAGCTCGACTTTGCCCTTTGTACTCCTGTTTTTGCAGTTTCTCCAGTCATTAATAATTTTTACAGTCAAAGTCTCCAAAAGGATATGTTTCAACAGTTTGTTTACAAGAAAAAGACGTCTTAGCTGTTTAGTGAGAAAAGCAACGTATCGCAAATATGATGTATTACTTATAGGCCTAACCTCTCACCTTCCATTCAGAACCGCTGTAGGATATTCTCACTGTGCCGGCGTTGACAGTGGAGCTTCTGGGAAATGGTGTGTTTGCGCGATGTGTCGTTGACACCTCTAATGTGTTTTTAATAGCTCCTTCATGATGATGAAAAACGACCTCGAGCAGCTCGGGACCGGAGGCTTTATGGCCCGGCAGGACTGGGACGCTGCTGCTGGTGGCCCGCTGGTTTATGTGGTGGCAAAGACAAGGCCGGTCAGGGTCTTGTAGTTTTATGACAGATGAACGTTAAAAGCCTCTGAGCTCTGTGCCTTTAATGCCTCTTCACGACGAGCGTTATAAATGTCTGTTTATGTTTATCGTGGGTGATCATGGCGCTATTTTGTGTGATGTTGTTGCTGCAGGAGTACCTGGATGTCCTGGGACGTCCCATGGTGCTGGCCGGGCCTAAAGCCAAGCAAGTGCAGTGGACAAATGTCTACCAGGATGCTCTGGTAAGTGTCAGTCTGTCACATATCTGACATGACTGCTTAACTTAAACACTTATTTAACGTAAATTAACTCTGGACACTTAAAATACACATGCATGCTAGCATTCATGGCCAGTTATTAAAAAATATTAATCGATTATTCATCTGGATGATTAATTGTTGCACCTTTTAATGTATAATGTTGTTTTGCTATTGGTAAAAAAATGTAGCTTGCGATTATGAGCCATGTGATATTTTGCCCAAAGCCTGTTTTGTTGATTTTTGAACCTTTGCACACTTTTTATTTGGCTGAACTTACCTTTTTGTGTGCAAATCTAATACATTTTTTACATTTTAGAGTACAAAATCCTTTCACAACAAGTTATAGTTAAATAACCTCTGATGTAGACCAAGATGTAAAAAAAATACAAAATAATTAAATGCCATGATGTTTTATTTTGACCTTTTTCTTTAATTAAAAATGTGTAATTGTGTTCAACTCACCTGCTCTAGGGTCTTGGTCTTGTCATTTCTGGGACAATGCCAGTTTTCAACCTCACTGCCGATAAGGAAAGCTCTCAGGTAAACACAGCTTCAGGTATTCATGTAGCCACACAGGAAACCGTGTAAATAACAAACCAAACCTTTACTATTACTGTTAATCTAATCAAAATGTAATTTATTGAGAGGGTCAAACTGTAAAATCACACAAACATACATAACAGTTTGAGGCCTTGGATCATTTCCCTGTTCTTCACCATCAGCTGCATCTCTCTAAAGAAACACCTCCACCCTGAGGTGACAACAGACATCACAAGAAGACGCCGATGGGATCCGCTGACCACAGAGCAGTCAGGTTTCAGAGTCCGTTAGCGAAGCATTTGTCCTGAGCTTATCATACTGAAGCAGTGATGCTGCAGCTTACTGACTCAGTTAAAAATTAAAGTAGACTGCACACAGGGCAGGAAGGAAGGTGCTCTTAGCGCAGCTGTTTGTGGATGAGACCTCAACTGTTTCTTTGTTGCTGGTTGGTTTTTTCTTACAGAATCAGCTCATCCTGGGAGTTATGGGAGTCGATGTCGCAATCAATGAAATCAAGAAGAAGACTCCAACATACAGAGTGAGCATGTTGTACTCTGCGTCACTCTCAGGTGTCTTTCTACGAAATGACTCTTATTCGATTCGTCTTGTATGTTCTGTGCAGCTCGGGGCCAATGGCTACACATTTGCTACTGACCCGAATGGTTACGTGCTACTGCACCCCAACCTGAGACCCAAGGTAGGCAGGCCCTCGTCTCTGCACCTCCCTGCATCGAAGCAGATTTCCTGCTTGTGGTTCTGAAGCTAAATTTGGACCTTATCCATGCAGAATTACAGGTAGTCCTCGACTTACGACGGAGATCCGTTCCTACGCTGCGTCGTAAACCAAATTTCGCCGTAAGTCAGAACATACGTAAATACTGCACCTTATACGTACAGTACTGTATTTTACCAAGCACTTAGCCTATCCTAACACAGTACCCTACATAATTATCAAAAACTGCATACATTTGGGAGCCATAATGAAGGGAAAAAATAGTTAATTTCCTACTGCTATGCTGGTGAAGCAGTTTCCTCCGTCCCTCCTCCGTATTCTCTATTGCGTTTACGTCGTAAAACCTCAGTCCAGCTCGGTCCATCCTCCATATTTGTTTACGACGTAAAACCGTGTTCACAGTACACACAGTAACAGTAAGTTGTACTATGTAGTTTTGTTTTGTTTATTGAACGTCCAGAGGACCAGACTTAGCTTTTTTAGAGAGTACAGGGCAGAATTCCTCCACAGCTACGTTAATGACGTAAAAACCGGAAACTGCGTAACTCGGCTTTTCAAAATAAATTATATTGAAATTTAATTTTTAATTAAAAAAAAAAAAATTATGGGAGATGCGCCGTAACCACGAAACGTCGTAACTCAAGACCGTCGTAACCCGAGGACTACCTGTATGTTTATCCACCTCCACCATCTTCTACCGTGTTCTCTTTCTGTTCAGATCATTAACTTCAGGGAACCCGTCACTCTGGATTTTTTGGATGCAGAACTGGAGGACAGCAACAAGGAGGAGGTAAAATAAATAAAAAAAATGTTGACATGTTGCAGGTTCTAGTTCAGTTATCTCACTTATATAACTTTTTACATTTTCTTACAATAGGTTTGTTTGTTATTGCTGTGTATCAGTATGTCTTCTCTTGTTAAAGCCTCTCGCTTGCTCTCCAGATCCGTCGACTGATGATTGATGGCAAATCGGGGCAAAGAAAAATCAAGACGCTCATTAAGTCGGTTGATGAGGCAAGTCATCAATATATGTGACTCAATCATGATCCAAAGTGGCACCTTCCTGAATGTGGCTGTAATGAATCTAAATCAGACTGTTATGTTTACCATCTTTGGTTTCCTTCTAATTATGGGAAGGATAATGTGCCGAGCGTGTAACTGTGTTATTTATTGTCGTCTCTCTGCGGTCACCGACAGCGGTACATCGACGAAGCCATGAGGACATACACATGGACGTCGGTGGAGGGTACAGACTACAGGTAAGTTAGAAACAAACATGCACCTGCTGACAATTAGATTTTTTTTATTTATTGTTATTTATTCATTTCAGATTTAAAAAAACACAAGAAAACTATTTACAAAACCACGAAAAACAAAACAATACATGAAATGAACGGAAGCAGAAGAAGAAAAAAATCTTATTACCGTATATCTGCTCCTTCTTTAAACTAAATTAATTCAAACATTCAATTCAAACAACTACATATAAAAATATAACATAATAAATAACTCATCACATTATATCATATATAGTAATTTGGACATAAACCAACTTATGAATATTTTTTTCAGAAATCTAGTTTTAATAATTTTTTTAAACATAGACATTTACTTTGCAACTTTAGTATCATTTTCTAAACCATTCCACAGACCTATACCCAGGATTAAAGTAGACCTAGTTCTATGCTGTGGCGTAACAAAAATATCTGTTCCCTTAAGATTGTAGGTACTTTTCCTTTTTACAAAAAGCGTTTGGATATTTGAGGGTAATGTGAAGTTCTGAGCTTTGTACAGTAAGATCCAAACGTTGCACAACTAACAAATAATAAAGTTCAACTATTTTATTATTTCACGTTATGTATAAATCACAGCTGTCACATATTAAACAGGTTTCACTGATAAACATTTTGTTGATTGATTCAATGAAAAATAAACTAATTTAGCTGTTCTCCACCATACAAAATCTAACCCACACCCAAAGAATGCATAAAAGTTGGTTTAGCATCTGATTTTGAATAATCAAAAACATTTTACTCTGCCAACATTTACAGCCAAATTTATTTATTTTACGTCCATCTGATTAGTGAAGGACGTGGCACTTTATCTGATGTTGAACACATTGTAAGAACCAAACTCTAAACATTGACCAGGTCTGTGTTCAATGTACTGGAAGAGGGTTAGTGGCTTGTAACATCAAAGACACTGATAGTTACACAATAACTTAAATACATGCAAAGTTGTCAATGATTTATTTAAAAGGACAAATTCATCCAATTCTGTACAGAGCCTCAGTGTCTTTGGATTTTTTCTAATACTTATAATTTGGTTTAACTTTAAACATCCTGATTCTTTTGGACAATTATAAGTCCAGTTCTTGGAAGGACCTGTTTTTCTTTTTTCTGTGCATCTTGTTTTGCTAACTCATAATCTATATTTAGAAGCACAAACATGCACACAAGTCTTTGTAGGAAAAGAGCAAAGTTCTTGTTTTCTCCACTGAATAATGCAGCTTTTTTCAGTTAAAGATTCCCACAAAGGATCAGATCCAAAGACATTGAAGTCAGTTTTTAAAAATACACATTTTTGATGGGCTCCAACTTCAGCTTTCCTTTAGTTTTGCACTGAGGCTCTTCTAACGTGACGTTGACTCCAATAGTGGTTTGCAGTTCAAATTGAATACAAATCATTTAGTGTGTAGAGATGAAAGTAGGGTGCACAAAGTTTTCCTTTGCACAACATGTCAAATTAAATTTGCAAATGTAAAAGTTAGGACTCTTTTACTGAATGATCAAAAGTCTGTGTGAAGATATTGCACACACAGGTGTGGACGAGGGTTTTTGAGTTTGCTGGAACTCCAGGTGAGAAAATATTTCTTGAAAGTGCACATTTCTGTACAAACAGCCGACTGATGTTTCCAATTAAAACATCACAGCTCACAGACATGTCCTCTCTGAGTGCAGGTTCCTGGATCAAACGTTGTGTTTTTGTGTAGCAACAGACGTAAAAATATTTTAAAAAACAACGCAGGCAACCATAACGTCAGTAGATGTCCAATTTGCTGGCACACTGCATGTGTTTAAGCACCAATTTACTCTGAATACAACTGTCCTTTAAGTCAGGGGTTCTCAAAGTTTTGGGGTTCAGGGACCCCTTACAGGGGATAAAAGTTTCAGGGACCCCCTCATAACCCTCATATCTATTAAATATTTTCTTCAATTTGTCTCTGTAATGCAATGGAAATATTTGTATATATTTGTAAATATAACATAAATACATCAGACCTACAATTTTTATACTTATATTTATATTTTTATACTATACATGGTGTATTTTTCGTTCAAGACACACTTAAAGCTGCTATATGTAACTTTTCTAACAATATATTTTTAACATATTTCTTCACTCTGTCACTAGATTGATGTTAGAGAGGTAATCTCTGAAAAAAACTAAAAAAAAAATATTGTCCCCTTGCTTCTCCAGGTGGTAAATAAGCATTTCTAAAAAGAAAAAGTGACCCGCCATTTTCCAGCCAATAAAAACAAAGTTTGTAACCAGCCAATAAAAACCGAGCTTGAATTTGAATCAGCCAATAAAAACAGAGCTTGAATTCAAATTTCAACAGACCACAAGGGGGCAGAGCCATATATGGCTCTGAGGGGGAGGGATCAGAATGCTTTGCTTGTTGAAATTTTTTCTAAGTTCTGCTGTTCTACAGAAACTGCAGACTAAACCTTTAATTAACAAAAATAATTATTTCAACTTCCAAAAATGACAGTTTTGAGAAAACTAATGGCATCAAAAACCACTTTAAAACTTTACTTATTCATATAATGAACATAATAAATGTATCGCCACTTCTTCAAATTATTACAGAAAACGATTTCCCATAAAACTGAACAGAATCATAACAGCAGTAGTCACACCAAGTAACAGGGTTTAAATTGTAAATTGATCAATGCCGAAACGCACATAGCAATCGGGGAGTGCGGGGGGGGGGGGTCTTCCCCCAGAACGTTTTTGAATAAAGTAGATGTGATTTCCATATATACCGTAATTTCCAGACAAAGCCGCTACTTTTTTCACATGCTTCAAATACCGTGCCTTATACAATGCTGCGGCTAATTTATGGAATATTACTATTTTTATTTTTAATTTTTTTTGATGGGCTAACAATCTTCATGCCACCAAATCATTTATCCTATTTTTCGGCGTATAAGTCGCTCTGGAGTATAATTCACATCAGTTAAANGTAATTTCCAGACAAAGCCGCTACTTTTGTCACATGCTTCAAATACCGTGCCTTATACAATGCTGCGGCTAATTTATGGAATATTACTATTTTTATTTTTAAATTTTTTTGATGGGCTAACAATCTTCATGCCACCAAATCATTTATCATATTTTTCGGCGTATAAGTCGCTCTGGAGTATAAGTCACATCAGTTAAAATAAGCATCATGAAGAAGAAGAAAAAAATGTATTTTGGCGTAAAGTCACATTTATTATGCGTCACCGCTGACCCGTCGCGTTTATTTACCGTAATTGCAGCCGGAGCCACTAGCTCTCCAGCGTTCCTCCACCTGCACCAGTGAAGCAAGCGGGCACGGGAGGACTTACTGTTGCAGTTCTTTGAAATTTAAAGCATTAATGTATCAACCATCAATGCAAAAAAACTGTGACTAATACGCCAGAAAATATGGTAGCTTCATCACACCCAGGCGCTCACTTAGCTGCCCAATACACATCTCTGAAGGGGGTTAGCGATCAATGACTTCCTGGTACAAAGTAGACTACTGTATTTTATTTTATTTTCTCAGCGTGTTACTGTTCAGAAAACAACAAAAAAATCTGTATTTGTGTGTGTTACTGGTATGTATTTAATTAAAAGTTTTTTAAAGATATTTCTGTGTAAAGATCTCATGTTACAACGTGAACGCCCATAGCTTATAGACAAGTTTGGCCTATTTATGTAAAATTTAAATTTTCTTTTTAAACTTAGCGGGCACAGCTTAGATTCAGTTGCACTCAATAGTCCAGAAATTACAGTATATTATTTATTTATTTTTGCGAAGCCCCCAAGCACCGGCTCACTGACCCCCTGGGGTTCAGGGACTCCAGTTTGAGAACCCCTGCTTTAAGTGAAACACGTACAAAAGTTTATAACTTCAAATGTGATTGAATGTTTCTGATTTTCTGCATCTGCCTAATTACCTCAGTCTAGGATTGGTACTACCCACTTACAGTGAGAACCATATCAAAGCCAACCTAAGTGACCAGATCCTTCAGGTGCAGTGTAAGTACCCTGGGGATTACCCAGCATTCTTCACTCTCTCGGTCTGTCCTCCTCTTTCCTCCTCTCTCTGTATCTAATATGACCTTACACTCCGGTTCAGTCATTTATCGCGGGTTTCCAACATCATCGTGCGGAGTGTCCAAGAGGATTCGTCTGCCCTGCCTCCCCTTCAGCTCCCCTTTCCCCCCTTCTCTATGCTCTCTGATAGGCAGGATCATTTGGTTCCCGAGCCCCTCGACTCCTCCTCTGCCCCCGCTCCCTCCTGTCTTCATGCTGTGCTGTAAAATGGTGATATTTTTTCTTCACACTGGCTGAAGAAAAAAATAACCGAACTGACAGAAAGGTGAAAGCTGTGGTTTTTACTGTCTCTCAAGTGAAAATAATGGTGACCTTTGTGCTATTATTTTTATTTATCTTTGTTGTTGTTGTTTTTTTTGCCAAATGCTCTCGCCTCTTCTCCACCAAGTAATGATTCTGAAGCGTCTGTGTGTACAAAGTATTCTGGAAATAACCGTGAAAATATGCATGCTTTTCACTCCTTATGATGGCTTGTTTTTATGATTTGGAGATTTATTTTTTCCCCCTTTTGGTTCTTTGTGTGATTTTTTTTATTTTATTTTATTTTTTCGGTTAGACTGTGTGAGATGTTTATCAGCTTTGGAATCATTCGATTGATAAACTCCCACATGGCCTGGATTACCGGCTTGTCATTTGTGGGAGTTTGGGTTTTTGTGGGTCTGAATGAGGACACACGTGTCTCTTTCATTCTTCCTTTGTCCAGACCCTGATACTCCTGTGTCTTTATGGTGCATTTACTTCATTTATATTTATTATTTTTATGTTTTTCTTCTGTCGTGGTGATTTTTTTTCAATTGTTGGTTTTGTTGTTACTGTTCTTTGTTTTCCCGGATCATCCGGGTTTTCTTTTCTTCTCTTGTCGTTCTGTTTGTTTGGTCTTGCATAAAAAAAAAAGGTTGCTTTTCCTTTTTTCTTTAGTTTTTTTCTCATCTTGTTTGACTTTAATTGGTTTCTTTCTTTCAAGAAAACAATATTTTTATTCAAACAGTAATTGAATAAAATATTGTCTGTGATTCCCCCCTTCCCACCCGATCCCCTGTTTCTTTTCTTGCTCTCTCCTTCTCTGACGGATCCACACAGTGCCATACACCAAGGGCAAGTATACTCCATATTGGTCCACGTTCCCTACCTTTACTTCCTTTTCCCTATCGCTTCCTCCTTCCCTCACCTTTTGTCCTAAACCTCCTCCTGCTGCCTCCCCCCCTTCTACCCTCACCTGTCCCAGCCTGCTTGCCTTTGTTCCTGCCCGCCATGCCTTCAGGATTTCTTCTCCTTTTCCTTTTTATCCCCTCTTCTTCCTACTTTAATCCCTTCTCTTCTACTTCCCTCTCACTCTCTCGCTAAAGCTCAGATCCCACATCGTTCACAACGACTCCTCCAGTCCTCAACCTCACCCTCCTTCATATCTGCTGCTCCAGGAACAATTAAAAAACGAGTTTAGCCCCCGCAGACGACAGAAATGTGTGTTTTATGTTAAAACTTGTCTTTTGTTCCCTGCACATCAGTCCCTTTTCTGCTGTAGAGTGTGCCTCCGTTCCTTCCTCCTCACCATAATTTCTTTCTTCTTTCCTTTCTCTTTCACTTGTTTCTATCTGTCTTCTTCCTACAGTGTCACTAGTTCACAAGTGTTTGATTTGCACACTAGAGCTCGGTGTTATTTTAGTGTCGTAGACACAAGAGCTTTGAAGAACACAAAAAATGAAACATTTGCAGCATTTGTTGTTTTCTTTTAATATAGAAACGTATACGTAGAAACGTATTTGTGTTAAGGTATTACAGTATATGAATATTTATAAGTAGGGATGCACCGATTGCTCAGCAGATGACAGGAATCAACTGTTTGTTAGCATACCTAACTTGACCTGTAACTGGCACTCAAGAATCATATTTTTTACCAGCCTGTGAATGCACCATAGCTAAACGTCTCATTCACACTAAGTTCAGTTCAGTTCAATCCAGTATACTGTAGTTATATAGCACCAAGTCACAACAGAAGTCATCTCAGGGCACTGAACAGAAACAATCATATATAAAAACAATAAGTTAATAACACTATTTATCTGAGGAGATGACTGCTTTGAATCTAACTTCATCAGACTCTCAACTTGAGCAAGCACAAAAGCAACAGTGGAATGGAAAAACTTCCTCATGAGGATGAAACCTTTAGCAGAACCAGGCTCAGGACAAGCGGACATCTGTTTCGACTGGCTGGGCTTGAGAGGAACAGGAAGGAGGAACAGATACACAATGGCAGGTCATGGATCACATGCCAAGATAGAAATAGTATCAAATGAAAACTATTAATTTGTAACAATTCAATTTAAGAAATTAGGTCAGTTTGTCCTCCAGTAGTCTAAGCTTGTGGCAGCATAACAAGCCAACCCTAACTATAGGATTGATCACAAAGGAAAGTCTTAGCCCAGTCTTAAATCTGGACAATGTGTCAGCCTCACAGACAGAAACTGAATCAGAATCAGAATAAGCTATATTGTCATTGCACCGAGATACGATAACATGTACGTACAGTCGTCCAAAAGATGGACGTAGTATATGAAGCTGCTGCTAATTAGCACAGCCTTCTTATTTTTCTTTAGAATAATATTTTTGCTTAGATGAGAAAAGGGAAGAAAACATGAGGAGAGATGGTATAAAAATAAAAATAAAATCTCACACCATGACAGGGCACGATTTGAGGCATTAAAAAACACTACCACAGCAAAGCAACATAAATAGACATGATACATGTACATATAGGCCGGTGTAGACATTGAATTTTAAGGGAAGGTTGTAGCATAGTCCAGACTCTCCCCCCCTCTCAGCCATTGTCCAGATAGGAATTGTTTGGTATCATCAGCTCGGTTCAGGTTCCGTCACATGTCCACGGCCTTGGGAAAGGGAGGCGTGAGGAGACAGACAAAGCATCTTTGTTTTTTTCTAAACATGCCAGGTTAAGTTGAGATAAGTCCGCTGTCAAGGCCACAGTTTGAGTCAGGCAGAACACGTGAATTGCTGTTTCTGCCTTTTAAAGTCTCGCTGGTACATTTCTCTGATGGTGACTCCAAACAGCCAAGTTGATTCCTTACACCGAAAGTCGAGCTTACAGCTTTCTCCAAGATTATTCCCAACCATTCATGTGTGCTGCCAGAAAGTTCACTGTCCTGATAACAGCCTGCTCCAGCTCTGACGCAGCTCCACATAATTCAGTCTGAGTGCTGCTAAGCTTCGATACATCCACATGAATTTGTAGACAATCATGATTTCACCAACCCAAACAGCAAAATCCAGTTGTCATCATGAATCCAATTTGTCATCCAATTTGTTTCCGTCAAGGTAAGAGGGTCCTCCTTACCCTGATTCCTGTCGGGAAAAGTTGATCAATTTTGTTGAGAGACCAGCTGATCAAGTCCTTCGAATTAGGAAGGTATGCAGGAAAAAAAGAGGCTCTTTAAGGGTTCACAAGATGAAAGAGAGCAAAGCAGGG
>JBBPBX010032402.1:18907-33906 GCA_038048925.1 Garcialebias charrua | reverse complement strand
TCCACGGATGTTGCGTCCAGGTGGATGTTACATTCAGGTGCAGTTGGTGCCACAGATATCATAAAAGCTAGAGCCCGCATTGACCGCAATTGCCTGTTGGCGCTGACAAGCCGTAGGGCCGCCATCTTGGAACGGTCGCATGCTCTACTCAGTGTAACCTGTTTGACAGGTGCAATGAAGCATCTGAGCATTTAATCAGTCATAGCTCACTGAATACTAAACTTATTCTCACGATTTTTCCCTCTGTAAATGTTAGGGGTACAGTCATTTAAGCTGAACACATGGTTCATCCATCCATCCATCCATTTTCGTCCGCTTATCCGGGGTCGGGTCGCGGGGGTAGCAGCCTAAGTAGGGAGGCCCAGACTTCCCTCTCCCCAGCCACTTGGAGCAGCTCCTCTGGGGGAATCCCAAGGCGTTCCCAGGCCAGCCGAGAAACATAGTCCCTCCAGCGTGTCCTGGGTCTTCCTCTGGGTCTCCTCCCGGTGGGACATGCCCGGAACACCTCACCAGGGAGGCGTCCAGGAGGCATCCTAACCAGATGCCCGAGCCACCTCAACTGGCTCCTCTCGATGTGGAGAAGCAGCGGCTCTACTCCGAGTCCCTCCCGGATGACTGAGCTTCTCACCCTATCTCTAAGGGAGAGTCCAGACACCCTGCGGAGAAAACTCATTTCAGCCGCTTGTATCCGAGATCTCGTTCTTTCGGTCACAACCCAAAGCTCATGACCATAGATGAGGGTGGGAACGTAGATCGATCGGTAAATTGAGAGCTTTGCCTTTTGACTCAGCTCTCTCTTCACCACGACAGACCGGTACAGCGCCCGCTTCACTGCGGACGCTGCACCTATCCGCCTATCGATCTCACGCTCCAGTTTTCCCTCATTCGTGAACAAGACCCCGAGATACTTAAACTCCTCCACTTGGGGCAGGACCTCCTCCCCGACCCGGAGAGGGCATGCTACCCTTTTCCGGCTCAAGACCATGGCCTCGGATTTGGAGGAACTGATCCTCATCCCGGCCGCATCACACTCGGCTGCAAACCGCTCCAGCGAAAGCTGTAGATCACGATCTGATGAAGCCAATAGGACCACATCATCTGCAAAAAACAGAGAAGCGATTCTAAGGCCACCAAAACGGATCCTCTCAACACCTTGGCTGCGCCTAGAAATTCTGTCCATAAAAGTTATGAACAGAATCGGTGACAAAGGGCAACCTTGGCGGAGTCCAACTCTCACTGGAAACGAGCCTGACTTACTGCCGGCAATGCGGACCAAGCTCTGACACCGGTCGTACAGGGACCTAACAGCCCATATCAATGGGCCTGGTACCCCATACTCCCGGAGTACCCCCCACAGAACCCCCCGAGGGACGCGGTCGAATGCCTTTTCCAAGTCCACAAAGCACATGTAAACTGGTTGGGCAAACTCCCACGCACCCTCCAGGACCCTGCTGAGGGTGTAGAGCTGGTCCAGTGTTCCACGACCAGCACGAAAACCACATTGCTCCTCCTGAATCCGAGGTTCGACTATCCGACGGACCCTCCTCTCCAGAACCCCTGAATAGACCTTACCAGGGAGGCTTAAGAGTGTGATCCCCCTATAGTTGGAACACACCCTACGGTCCCCCTTTTTGAATAGGGGAACCACCACCCCAGTCTGCCAATCCAAGGGAACTGCCCCCGATGTCCACGCAATATTGCAGAGTCGCGTAAGCCAACACAACCCCACAACATCCAGAGCCCTAAGGAACTCAGGGCGAATCTCATCCACCCCCGGAGCCCTGCCACCGCAGAGCTTTTTAACCACCTCGGTGACCTCAGCACCAGAGATTGGAGAGCCCGACCCAAAGTCCCCAGGCTCCGCTTCCTCAGTGGAAGACGTGCCAGTAGGATTGAGGAGGTCTTCGAAGTATTCCGCCCACCGACTCACAACATCCCGAGTTGAGGTCAACAGCACGCCATCCCCACCATAAATGGTGTTGGTCGCGTACCGCTTTCCCCCCCTGAGACGCCGGATGGTGGACCAGAATCGCCTCGAAGCCGTACGGAAGTCATTCTCCATGGCCTCTCCGAACTCCTCCCACGCCCGAGTTTTTGCCTCAGCAACCACCCGAGCCGCATGCCGCTTGGACTGTCGGTACCTATCTGCTGCTTCCGGGGTCCCACAGGCCAAAAAGGCCCAATAGGACTCCTTCTTCAGCATGACAGCATCCCTCACCGCCGGTGTCCACCACCGGGTTCGAGGGTTGCCACCACGACAGGCACCAACAACCTTGCGGCCACAACTCTGATAAGCTGCCTCGACAATAGAGGCGCGGAACATGGCCCACTCGGACTCAATGTCCCCCGCCTCCCTCGGAACATGTTCAAAGCTCTCCCGGAGGTGGGAGTTAAAGCTCCGTCTTACGGGAGACTCTGCCAGACGTTCCCAGCAGACCCTCACAATACGTTTGGGTCTGCCAGGTCTGACCGGCATCCTCCCCCACCATCGGAGCCAACTCACCACCAGGTAGTGGTCAGTTGACAGCTCCGCCCCTCTCTTCACCCGAGTGTCCAGGACATGCGGCCGCAGATCAGATGAGACGACAACAAAGTCGATCATCGAACTGCGACCTAGGGTGTCCTGGTGCCAAGAGCACATATGTACACCCTTATGCCTGAACATGGTGTTCGTTATGGACAATCCATGACGAGCACAGAAGTCCAATAACAGAACACCACTCGGGTTCAGATCAGGGGGGCCGTTCCTCCCAACCACACCCCTCCAGGTCTCACTGTCATTGCCCACGTGAGCGTTGAAGTCCCCCAGTAGAACAAGGGAGTCCCCAGGAGGTGCACTCTCCAATACCCCCTCCAAGGACTCCAAAAAGGGTGGGTAATCTGCGCTGCCGTTTGGCGCATAGGCACAAACAACAGTCAGAGCCCGTCCCCCCACACGTAGGCGAAGGGAGGCTACCCTCTCGTTCACCGGGGTGAACCCCAACGTACAGGCACCAAGATGGGGGGCAACAAGTATGCCCACTCCTGCTCGGCGCCTCTCACCAGGGGCAACTCCAGAGTGGAAGAGTGTCCAACCCCTCTCAAGGAAACTGGTTCCAGAGCCAGAGCCATGCGTTGAGGTGAGTCCGACTATTTCTAGCCGGAACCTCTCAACCTCACACACTAGCTCAGGCTCCTTCCCCACCAGAGAGGTGACATTCCATGTCCCAATGGCCAGCTTCTGTAGCCGAGGATCAGACCGCCAGGGTCCCCGCCCTCGGCCACCACCCATCCCACATTGCACCCGACCCCTTTGGCCCCTCCCATAGGTGGTGAGCCCATGGGAAGGGGGACCCACGTCTCCTCTTCGGGCTGTGCCCGGCCAAGCTCCATGGGTAAAAGCCCGGCCACCAGGCGCTCGCCAATGTGCCCCACCTCGGGCCTGGCTCCAGAGTGGGGCCCCGGCGACCCGCGTCTGGGCGAGGGAACATTGTATCCATTAATTGTACTCATCATAAGGGTTTTTTGGGCTGCACTTTGTCTGGTCCCTGTTGTGAAATAAAATTGTTTTTGTCTTCCTGTTTCATTTGCTCCTAATTTGCTACAAGTTGATGCAAGCAGTAGCGTATCTTGTTTGGCAAGTGTTTGTGCAAAACAACTACAGGGACTTTCCACTCAACCTTGAGGGGTAAGAAGAACATCCTTGTGTTTCCGGTCTGGCAAGTGTTTGTATGAGCAGGGACTTTCCACTCAACTTTGAGGGGTAAGAAAAACATTCTTGTGGCATGAGTTTTAGGTATCAGTCGAGGATAGAAAAACATTCCTGTAGCATGAGCTTAGGGATAGGCAACAGAGGAGAGTATAAGAAGCAGACTTCCTCCTCCAGAGAAGCAACGCAGGAACAAGCTACGAGGGAGAAACTCTCAGGTTGTATGTCTCCTTGAATATGCATTCAATGTCTTTTTCTTTCTTTCCCTCTGTCCCCACTCTTTATCCCTGGTTCTCTTTTAAACAAATATAATGGCTGTTAGAAATAGAACAAATGTATTCTGTGACTTTTTAAACTTATGAATAATTAAACTGGTTTTTGGAACTTTAAATTATGTGCGTTTGTCGTATTTTAAGTGTATCTTTCCTTTTTGATCCGAAGTGAACCAAACAACGAATTCTGGGGCGAATAAGAATACAATGCCAACAAAAATGGAGGTCCTACCGAGATGGTTGCACGCGGACAGGAAGGGGGAGTCCAGAACACTGATCAGTGACCGGTCACCTCAACAAAAAAGGTAGGCAGATTCCTGTTTAAACAAAATCTGTGATTGGGAATTTTTATAGGCAAATTTATTCAGTGTGTTGGACTCCAGTCAGTAAAGATAAGGAAATAAAACGAGTAGGTATTTATACACGTAAAAGTAAAATAATAATACCCAAGTCCCAGGTAAAACACGCAGTGGTCGAGCCTCCCAGTGAGCCGACGGGCTTCTGGAACAGAGGGGTCGGGGTTCTAGGATAAATAAATAATTTATTCGCCGCTGACCCTGTAACTCTGAGACCAAGTTAACTGTAAACTTGCTAAAGTGGTGACTAGCTTAAAAACAGTGACAATTTAGACTTACTTTTAATTCGAGATTAAATAAGTAAGGGCGGGACTGGGTGAGAGTTTTTGAAATGAACGCGCTGACTTTTGCTGAAAAAAAAATAAATAAATAAATAAATAAGACCAAAACAAGCTAACTTTTATATTTTTGTTTTTGCAGTTGTCCTTGGCGGAGTGCATGTTGGGATTCTGATGTGTCACAAGGGGTACATTTTGGTAAATGATTATAATTTTAAAGAAAATGAGATGATATCGTAGATTACAGTTAGCTATATGGTTGTGAAAACCAAATTAGTGGTGGCAATAGGCTGAGGTTTAGGAAACATCTGACACTAGTGCTAAGGTTAAAGGATGGTAAATTTAGACACAATTTCCAATTTATTAACCAAATAACTTTGGCATAATTGAAACAAGGTAGAGTTTTGTTTCAAAAGGGGGTTAAGGGGCTGACAGATGTTTCTAAAAATAGAGAGGTTGAAATTGGTCCCTAGAAATAACTAATTAGAAAGAACTAGATTGACAAATGTTTCCTAGAAATAACTAGATTGACAAATGTTTCCTAGAAACAACTAGATTGACAAATGTTCCTAGAAATAATTAATTGACTAAAAGATGAACTAATAAATTAGCGTTATAAACAAAGTTCACTTACGTTGATATTGAGGCGGCATCGGTCTTGAACGTTTTATTTTCTTTAATCATGTCATGGAAGAAGGAGTATTGATGTAAGCATATTTCGAATGAGCAATTAACAACACTTTTTTTCCCCTCTGTGAAATGTGTGTGAAGCAGGATGGGGGACGCCCCTTGGAAATGTTTCCTGGCCTGCAGGCTCAAACCACTCAAACCTGAAGTGGACCTGATCAGAGGGTGTTTAGAAATATGATGGTTCTGTAGAATTATAGCAATTGACTTGACGAGACGACATGTGACTTATTGACTCAGGAAAAAGGTGTATAGAACCACAGGTGTACAATGTTTTGTGAATTATGCTCTGCCGCCGCTTGCGATGTTATTTCTATGTGTGTAATTTCTGCTATAAGCTGAGTGAAAAGGTACAGTATTTTTGTAAGTATGAACCGCCTCAAAACTACTCATAATTAACCCTAATGAAGATTAAGCCTCTTCTAAACCCAACTAACATGCATGATTCATTCTTTGTACTACTGATTTATAATTTATTGGGTGTTGTTTGCTGTGGCACATTCTGTTTATTATAGGTGGTTCCTGGAAATGCTCCAGCTGAGGGGGTAAGGATGGAACTTTATTTTTGTTTTATTGCACATTTCTGGGTACAAATTTTAATATAATATTGGAGAAATTGGCTTACGTTTTAGAATCTGATTTATCAGTACCATTGTGAGTGGGTTTATGGATAGACAGTAGAGAGTAATTTAACTCACATGGATTTACCTATGTTTGGGCCTTCTCTCAGATGAGTGAATTGGGTTAAACCGAGAGGCCCTGTTGTAATCTAACAAGTTGAAAGTTTGTGGTTTAGATTTTCTTAACAGATTTCAAAGGAGGCAAGACCAGACAGCTCTGGTCAAGTACGGACCCGTGTGGGGTCGCTGAACGCACACCACAGGCAGTGCGTGTCAATGCCAGGGGATCCACACGGTTCAGTGTGCTCCAGCCCGTGAACCAGGAAGGAGCTAAAGGATTGGGCTGGACGACAAGAAGAGGTCGCATTCGAACTCTTGTGCCTTGGTAGACCAAAGTAGCCGAGTATAGTTGCGTGCGGGCCCAGAAGGACTCTGTTTTATGGGGCCACTCGGTGCTAGGAATATCCACACATAGAACAGACACCTAGAACGATAAAAACATTACATATTAGAGTTTCACATAACACGAAGAAAACTCGGGGACATAGGAGGACATTCCCGAGCAACCCAGGGGAATGCCCCTGAGTACGTGTGGCACATTCAAAAAGTATATTAATGTTTCTGTGGTGGTGATATAAATCTTGTGTTCTTTCTCTATTCTTGTGTGTTCAAGGGAGACAACTGCCTTGCTGCTGGAGGAGGAACTTGGGGAACTTAAGGTTCATAATTCTGCCATATCCTAAAGCGCTTACTATTATTATCGTTCATAGTTTGCATATATTTTTTTATATATTCTACAATTTGCATATTAATCGACTGATTCAAATTGTCCTCCTAGAACATTTCTGCGTAATCCCTGGGAAAGATGTTTGCGAAGTTCATAGACATAAGAGAGAGTATGGCGCGCACCAGAAAATGTGTGATTTTATTTCTTGAGGTGGACCTCAGGAATTGAGGTCCAAAGGGGGTTTTGTTGTGAAATAAAATTGTTTTTGTCTTCATGTTTCATTTGCTCCTAATTTGCTACAAGTTGATGCAAGCAGTAGCGTATCTTGTTTGGCAAGTGTTTGTGCAAAACAACTACAGGGACTTTCCACTCAACCTTGAGGGGTAAGAAGAACATCCTTGTGTTTCCGGTCTGGCAAGTGTTTGTATGAGCAGGGACTTTCCACTCAACTTTGAGGGGTAAGAAAAACATTCTTGTGGCATGAGTTTTAGGTATCAGTCGAGGATAGAAAAACATTCCTGTAGCATGAGCTTAGGGATAGGCAACAGAGGAGAGTATAAGAAGCAGACTTCCTCCTCCAGAGAAGCAACGCAGGAACAAGCTACGAGGGAGAAACTCTCAGGTTGTATGTCTCCTTGAATATGCATTCAATGTCTTTTTCTTTCTTTCCCTCTGTCCCCACTCTTTATCCCTGGTTCTCTTTTAAACAAATATAATGGCTGTTAGAAATAGAACAAATGTATTCTGTGACTTTTTAAACTTATGAATAATTAAACTGGTTTTTGGAACTTTAAATTATGTGCGTTTGTCGTATTTTAAGTGTATCTTTCCTTTTTGATCCGAAGTGAACCAAACAACAAATTCTGGGGCAAATAAGAATACAATGCCAACATCCCTCACCTAGGACCTGTCTGCCTTGGGTGAACACATGGTTCAGTGTATTTAAATATTCTTGGTGGGTTCAAAAAACGTTCAATAGAAAAACGACTGGACATTATTTGTAACAGAAGACGTTTCGCTCTTCAAATAAACCTTCTGTTACAGTTAACCTTCCTTCTGTTAACCAGCTTCTGTTACAAATAAAGTCCAGTCATTTTTCTATTGAACGTTTTTTTAATTTATCATGTCATGGATGACTGAGAATCTTCACCAGCATATTCTTGGTGGGTTAACATTAACACTAATAAAATATTCTTATGACAAGTTTTGCAAAACTCACAGTTGATACATTTTTATATACAAGTATATCTACAGTATCTACAGTATCTACAGTATCTTTCTATCTATCTATCTATCTATCTATCTATCTATCTATCTATCTATCTATCTATCTATCTATCTATCTATCTATCTATCTATCTATCTATCTATCTATCTATCTATCTATCTATCTATCTATCTATCAGTGGCGGCTGGTGATTTTTTTTAAATGGGGGGTGGGCGCAATCTAGTGGTCATGAGTCAGCACGAACATGAGTCTGTGAGCAGATTAATGCCTGTAGTAGTTTTGTATTTTTTATTAATAATAAATTTGTAAACCTGAATAGCTCCCACCCACAGCATATTACTGAATTAACTCCTTTTGATCTCTACAGAGACTGAAGAACAGCTTCTACCCTGAGGCTGTTAGACTCATGAATCTCTAACCAGAAGAATCAATGTGAAATATCACATGTTGCTGCTGATCTGTTTCATGTTGCTGCTGATCTGTTTCACGTTGCTGCTGAACTGTTTCATGTTGCTACTGACAAAAAAAATCTGTTTCATGCTGCTGTGTTCATCCGTGTTCATCTGCTCATACAGACTCATGTTCGTACTGCTGTTTGGAGTAATGTTTTCTATGATATTAGTGCTTAGTGTATTTTTAGTTGATGTTTTTCTTAGTTCATATCTTAGATGTTATTACTGTTTTTCTTTTACTTTATATTGTTGGATGTAACTGGGACCCTGTGTACATAATGTTGTTTCATCACATGTACCACATGTGGTTCAAATGACAATAAAGATTATTTGACTCTCTGATTTAGGGCTTTTTCAATTATGCTAAATATGAAAAGGTGGGTTTTGGCACCTTTCTCTTCCATATAAATAATAAAATATTGGGGCATGGACAATATTTATTTTTCCTGGTAGTCAGGAGAATAGCAATGGCTATTAGTCAGCTTTCTAATTATTTAACATATAACAACTATTTATTTTCTGAGTATATGTGTACATTTAAAAGCAACAATTCAAATTCACATTGCACTTATAAAGATGTAGACTATAGTTCTCCTCACTTTTTCACAATACAGAACTACTATGATGAAAAACGTTAGATGAAAAACGTAAAAACCTACATCATTCATTTAGCTTGTCTCACCTCTGTAGCTGACTGTCCTCTTCTTCAAGATGTCCTCCTGAAACCAAAACTGCAAAGTGTCTCCTGCTCCTGCAACAAGCAGCAGAACCAAAGTAAGAGTCCTTATAAACCATCAATCATCCCTCAAGATCAAGACCTGCTTTACTTATCTAATATCCTCTCCTGTCCACCCACAGCTGCTCAACTCCCTTTTTCCTGGAAAGAAAATAAAGAGATTTAAAGTATTTTTGTAACTGTTTTCTGTCTGTCCTTCGGTTCTTTCACAATGAATAAATCCTTCTGCTGCTTGGTTACTTTAACTACAGCTTTGAAACAACAGTACAATTTAACTGAAAGTTGAGGGGTGGAACAGAGCCATGTTTATTCATTATTCACTCAGATTTATGATATTCTGCATTATTCACATGGATTATTGAGCATGCATCAGGATGATATTCTGTGTTATTCACCTGGATTATTGAGCATAAATCAGGATGGTATTCTGCATTATTCACATGGATTATTGATCATAAATCAGGATGGTATTCTGCATTATTCAACTGGTACAGTATATTGATCATAAATCAATAATCCTGTTATTCTGTGTTATTCACCTGGATTATTGAGCATGAATCAGGATGATATTTTGTGTTATTCACCTGAATTATTGATCATAAACCAGGATGGTATTCTGCATTATTCAACTGGATTATTGAGCATAAATCAGGATGGTATTCTGCATTATTCACATGGATTATTGAGCATGCATCAGTATGTTATTCTGTGTTATTCACCTGGATTATTGATCATAAATCAGGATGGTATTCTACATTATTCAACTGGATTATTGAGCATAAATCAGGATGGTATTCTGCATTATTCCCATGGATTAATGAGCATGCATCAGGATGTTATTCTGTGTTATTCACCTGGATTATTGAGAATGCATCAGGATGTTATTCTGTGTTATTCACCTAGATTATTGAGAATGCATCAGGATGTTATTCTGTGTTATTCACCTGGATTATTGCGCATGCATCAGGATGATTTTCTGTGTTATTCACCTGGATTATTGATCATAAATCAGGATGGTATTCTGCATTATTCAACTGGATTATTGAGCATAAATCAGGATGGTATTCTGCATTATTCAACTGGATTATTGAGCATAAATCAGGATGTTATTCTGTGTTATTCACATGGATTATTGATCATAAATCAGGATGGTATTCTGCATTATTCACATGGATTATTGAGCATGCATCAGGATGATATTCTGTGTTATTCACCTGGATTATTGATCATACATCAGGATGCTATTCTGCATTATTCACCTGGATTATTGATAATGCATCAGGATGTTATTCTGTGTTATTCACCTGGATTATTGAGAATGCATCAGGATGTTATTCTGTGTTATTCACCTGGATTATTGAGCATGCATCAGGATGTTATTCTGCATTATTCACCTGGATTATTGATCATAAATCAGGATGGTATTCTGCATTATTCACATGGATTATTGAGCATGCATCAGGATGTTATTCTGTGTTATTCACATGGATTATTGAGCATGCATCAGGATGTTATTCTGTGTTATTCACCTGGATTATTGATCATAAATCAGGATGGTATTCTGCATTATTCACATGGATTATTGAGCATGCATCAGGATGTTATTCTGTGTTATTCACCTGGATTATTGATCATAAATCAGGATGGTATTCTGCATTATTCACCTGGATTATTGATCATAAATCAGGATGGTATTCTGCATTATTCACATGGATTATTGAGCATGCATCAGGATGTTATTCTGTGTTATTCACCTGGATTATTGATCATAAATCAGGATGGTATTCTGCATTATTCACATGGATTATTGAGCATGCATCAGTATGTTATTCTGTGTTATTCACCTGGATTATTGAGCATAAATCAGGATGGTATTCTGCATTATTCACATGGATTATTGAGCATGAATCAGTATGTTATTCTGTGTTATTCACCTGGATTATTGATCATAAATCAGGATGGTATTCTACATTATTCAACTGGATTATTGAGCATAAATCAGGATGGTATTCTGCATTATTCACATGGATTAATGAGCATGCATCAGGATGTTATTCTGTGTTATTCACCTGGATTATTGAGAATGCATCAGGATGTTATTCTGTGTTATTCACCTAGATTATTGAGAATGCATCAGGATGTTATTCTGTGTTATTCACCTGGATTATTGAGCATGCATCAGGATGTTATTCTGTTTTATTCACCTGGATTATTGAGAATGCATCAGGATGATATTCTGTGTTATTCACCTGGATTATTGATCATAAATCAGGATGGTATTCTGCATTATTCACCTGGATTATTGAGCATAAATCAGGATGGTATTCTGCATTATTCAACTGGATTATTGAGCATAAATCAGGATGTTATTGTGTGTTATTCACATGGATTATTTATCATAAATCAGGATGGTATTCTGCATTATTCACATGGATTATTGAGCATGATCAGGATGATATTCTGGATTATTCAGGTGGATTATTGATCATAAATCAGGATGGTATTCTGCATTATTCAACTGGATTATTGATCATAAATCAGGATGGTATTCTGCATTATTCACATGGATTATTGAGCACGCATCAGGATGTTATTCTGTGTTATTCACCTGGATTATTGAGCATGCATCAGGATGTTATTCTGCATTATTCACCTGGATTATTGATCATAAATCAGGATGATATTCTGTGTTATTCACCTGGATTATTGATCATAAATCAGGATGGTATTTTGCATTATTCAACTGGATTTTTGAGCATAAATCAGGATGGTATTCTGCATTATTCAACTAGATTATTGAGCATAAATCAGGATGTTATTCTGTGTTATTCACCTGGATTATTGATCATAAATCAGGATGGTATTCTGCATTATTCACATGGATCATTGAGAATGCATCAGGATGTTATTCTGTTTTGTTCACCTGGATTATTGAGCATGCATCAGGATGTTATTCTGTGTTATTCACCTGGATTATTGAGAATGCATCAAGATGTTATTCTGTGTTATTCACCTGGATTATTGAGCATGCATCAGGATGTTATTCTGTGTTATTCACCTGGATTATTGATCATAAATCAGGATGGTATTCTGCATTATTCAACTGGATTATTGAGCATAAATCAGGATTTTATTCTGTGTTATTCACCTGGATTATTGAGAATGCATGAGGATGTTATTCTGTGTTATTCACCTGGATTATTGATCATAAATCAGGATGGTATTCTGCATTATTCACATGGATTATTGAGCATGCATCAGGATGTTATTCTGTGTTATTCACCTGGATTATTGAGAATGCATGAGGATGTTATTCTGTGTTATTCACCTGGATTATTGAGAATGCATCAGGTTGTTGTTCTGTGTTATTCACCTGGATTATTGAGCATGCATCAGGATGTTATTCTGCATTATTCACCTGGATTATTGATCATAAATCAGGATGTTATTTTGCACTATTCAACTGGATTATTGAGCATAAATCCGGATGTTATTCTGTTTTATTCACCTGGATTATTGAGCATGCATCAGGATGTTATTCTGTGTTATTCACCTGGATTATTGAGAATGCATCAGGATGTTATTCTGTGTTATTCACCTGGATTATTGAGCATGCATCAGGATGTTATTCTGTGTTATTCACCTGGATTATTGAGAATGCATCAGGATGTTATTCTGTGTTATTCACCTGGATTATTGAGCATGCATCAGGATGTTATTCTGTGTTATTCACCTGGATTATTGAGAATGCATCAGGATGTTATTCTGTGTTATTCACCTGGATTATTGAGCATGCATCAGGATGTTATTCTGTTTTATTCACCTGGATTATTGAGCATGCATCAGGATGTTATTCTGTGTTATTCACCTGGATTATTGAGAATGCATCAGGATGTTATTCTGTGTTATTCACCTGGATTATTGAGCATGCATCAGGATGTTATTCTGTTTTATTCACCTGGATTATTGAGAATGCATCAGGATGTTATTCTGTGTTATTCACCTGGATTATTGAGAATGCATCAGGATGTTATTCTGTGTTATTCACCTGGATTATTGAGAATGCATCAGGATGTTATTCTACATTATTCACCTGGATTATTGAGAATGCTTCAGGATGTTATTTGTTATTCACCTGGATTATTGAGAATGCATCAGGATGGTATTCTGCATTATTCAGATGACACACCATCCTGCTGCACAGAGCAGCGGCCTAGTTTTGATATTTAGGTTTTATTGAGATTTGAAATTGTTGTTGGAGATTTGTAAATCTGCACCTTTGTAAGTCACTTTTTGTAAATAGTTAGTGTAAATGCGGGCGTTTTACATTTTCAGTTCAGTTGTTTATTCGTTTCTTTAAAAAAATATGGTGTGCTTTTCAAATATTGTGTTCTTTTACTTTGATAAAATACTTTAATTAAATCAAACTAGCAACACCTTACGTTCTGTTTTATTTACTTTAAAGAAGTGAGGAGTAGGGAGATGAAAAATTATGTTTTTGACACTGGACAAGTAGCTCTCGGCAAACTGCCGACTTCAAAAGTAGCTCTTGGTTCAAAAAAGGTTGGGCACCCTTGCTTTAAGGCAGGGGTGTCAAACTCATTTTGATCTGGGGGCCGCACAGCTTAATCTGATCTCAAGGGGGCCAGACCAGTATACTCTTTCCAAAAGTCCACTTTTTTTCTTTGTATTAGTGCAAAGAATAAATAAATTATAAAAATATTTACATTAAATTAATTGTCCTTTTACACTTTTACTCAGTTTAACATTTAAGTGCATTACACATTAAAAAACTGATCAGTGATTGCACGTTTTAAAACATTTAGTCAACTGTTTTGTTAAATACCCTGATGCATGCTCAATAATCCAGGTAGAAAAATCTAAAAAAGCTAAGTCTGGTCCTCTGGACATAAAAAAAAAACACAGTTTTGTTAAAACACTTTCCTGCATGTTAAAAATGCATCAAACCCATCAAAATTTAGAAATGAATTTTAAATCCATTTTCCATCTAGGAAGCAATTGTGAACACATAAATTGAGCTTTGAGCATAGCTTTGTTTTATTAATGTTCATTAGTGAGAAACCTTGCTCACAAAGGTTGGTAGTCCCAAACATGGACATTTTTGCAGCCAGTGTCAGTTTAGGATAGCGTGCTAAGAGATACTTGTAAAATGTGCCAAGCCCACAGAGGCAAATTTGTCCTTCACATCACACTGCAAATAAATGATTTCAAGTTGCATGTCAACAGCACATCAGAAACTCTGATGGTGAGTGGTGGGAGAAAAACTGCAAATTCTGTCTCGAGTTCACCTTTGTGAACGCTGACACGACTGCGGCTTCGTGCACTCGGCCCATCTTTTAAGACGTGTGCGTAATTTCAATCATGTTGTATTGTGCCCTGTCAATAAAGATATATTCTATTCTTCTAAAGACCTGAAATCGTTTCTCAAACTTCCTCAGCAACCCTGAAATCTTGTTTTTGTTTTGTTTCACATCAGGAGGAACGCTTGCTGCGCACACGGACACAGGGAAAATGAGCAGGGTCTCCGCTTGCTATCTGCTGCGTCTCCCATCATAGATATCATATATAGAACACTAGATACCGCATGGCCCGCTCTCGCCTATTGGAGCTGACGAGATTTCAGGCAGCCATCTTGAAGGCGTCCACCGCTCCACTCAGCCTTATATATTTGGCTGGCACAATATGGTATTAGCGCATTTAATCAATCATAACACGCTGAATAGTAATGCTATTGTCACATATTTAAATTTTAGGCATACAGCTATTAAAACTGCATGTATAGGAACGTATAGTTTAGCATATTTAAATATTTTTTGGTGGAATACAATAGTGTACTGTACTTTAATATATGTTTAGCAAGACACAACCAAAGATGCAATTTATTCACACACACATATATATTCAGATAAGCATATATATATATATATATATATA
>JBBPBX010032402.1:0-17931 GCA_038048925.1 Garcialebias charrua | reverse complement strand
TTTAAAGCTGCTATATGTAACTTTTCTAACAATATATTTTTAACATATTTCTTCACTCTGTCACTAGATTGATGTTAGAGAGGTAATCTCTGAAAAAAACTAAAAAAAAATATTGTCCCCTTGCTTCTCCAGGTGGTAAATAAGCATTTCTAAAAAGAAAAAGTGACCCGCCATTTTCCAGCCAATAAAAACAAAGTTTGTAACCAGCCAATAAAAACCGAGCTTGAATTTGAATCAGCCAATAAAAACAGAGCTTGAATTTGAATTTCAACAGACCACAAGGGGGCAGAGCCATATATGGCTCTGAGGGGGAGGGATCAGAATGCTTTGCTTGTTGAAATTTTTTCTGTGCTGATGTTCTACAGAAACTGCAGACTTCACCTTTAATAATTTTCTTATGTACACACACATTATATTGCCATCTTATGCTATATACATTATATCTATTTTATATACTGTATACACATCTCATGTATGTATATATACATGTACATATATACTTTTTTACTTATATATTTTTTTAAATTTGTATGCATCCTTTATGATTGTTGTTATCATTGTCCATTGTTTTATGTGTCCAAGAGACCAAGTGGAAGGGCAGCAAGGCTCGCAGTATTGGAGCAGGGTTTAAACTGTTTTACCATGGTGTGGATAGAAAGAGAAATGGAGTAGGGGTGGTCCTGAAGGAGGAGTTGGCAAAGAATGTAGTAGAGGTGAAGAGAGTGTCAGATAGGGTGATGTGTCTAAAGGTAGAAGTAGAAGGTCTGATGCTAAACATAGTAAGTGGTTATGCTCCACAGGTTGGATGTGATGAGGAGGAGAAAGATAAATTTTGGAAAGATTTGGATGAAGTGATAGAGAGTATTCCCAGGGAGGAAAGAGTGGTGATTGGAGCAGACCTGAATGGACATGTTGGTGAAGGAAACAGAGGGGATGAGGAAGTGATGGGTAGGTTTGGTGTCAAGGAAAGAAACCAGGAAGGACAGATGGTGGTGGATTTTGCCAAGAGAATGGAAATGGCTATAGTCAATACCTATTTCCAAAAGAGGGAGGAACATAGAGTGACCTATAAGAGTGGAGGAAGGAGTACGCAGATCGACTACATTCTGTGTAGAAGAGGAAACCTGAAGGAGATTGGAGACTGTAAGGTTGTGGCAGGGGAGAGTGTGGCCAGACAGCATCGGATGGTTGTGTGTAGAATGACTGTTGTTGCGAAGAAGAGAAAAAGAGTAAAATCAGAGAAGAAGACCAAATGGTGGAAGCTAAAGAAGGAAGAATGTTGTGAGAAATTCAGAGACGAGCTGTTAAAGGCTCTGGGTGGTAAGAAAGAGCTTCCAAGTGACTGGGCTACTACAGCAACAGTAATTAGAGAGACAGGTAGGAAGGTACTTGGTGTGTCATCTGGACAGAGAATGGATGATAAGGAAACCTGGTGGTGGAATAGTGAAGTGCAGGACGCCATTCAAAGAAAGAGATTAGCCAAGAAGAAATATGACAGTGAGAGGACTGAAGAGAGGAGACAGGAATATAAGGAGATGGGACATAGAGCAAAGAGGGAAGTAGCTAAGGCAAAGCAGAGGGCGTACAATGAGTTATATGGGAGACTGGACACTAAAGAGGGCGAGAAGGACTTGTACCGATTGGCAAGACAGAGGGATCAGGCTGGAAAGGATGTGCAGCAGGTTAGGCTTATTAAAGATGGGAATGGGAATGTTCTAACAAGTGAGGAGTGTGTGATGGGAAGATGGAAGGATTACTTTGAGGAGCTAATGAATGAAGAGAATGAAAGAGAAAGAAGAGTGGAGGTAATAGAAACGGTGGACCAGGAAGTGGGAAAGATTAGTGAGGGTGAAGTCCGGAAAGCTCTGAAAAGAATGAAGAAGGGGAAGGCAGTAGGACCTGATGACATACCAGTGGAGGTTTGGAAATGTCTCGGAGAGATGGCAGTGAGGTTTTTGACTCAAATATTTAATGGAATATTTGAGGGTGAGAAAATGCCTGAGGAATGGAGAAGAAGTGTGCTGGTTCCCATTTTTAAGAACAAGGGTGATGTACAGAGTTGTAGCAACTACAGGGGAATTAAGTTGATGAGCCACACAATGAAGATCTGGGAGAGAGTTGTGGAAGCAAGACTTAGACAAGATGTAACTATCTGTGAGCAGCAGTATGGTTTCATGCCAAGAAAGAGCACCACAGATGCCATCTTTGCTTTGAGGATGTTGATAGAGAAGTACAGAGAGGGTCAGAAAGAACTCCATTGTGTGTTTGTGGATTTAGAAAAAGCATATGACAGGGTACCAAGAGAAGAGGTGTGGTATTGCATGAGGAAATCTGGAGTGGCAGAAAAGTATGTTAGACTGGTACAGGACATGTATGAGGACAGCAGGACAGTGGTGAGATGTGCTGTGGGTGTGACAGATACCTTCAAGGTGGAGGTGGGATTGCATCAAGGATCGGCTCTGAGCCCCTTCTTGTTTGCTCTGGTGATGGACCGACTAACAGATGAGGTCAGGCAGGAATCCCCATGGACTATGATGTTTGCAGATGACATTGTGATCTGTGGTGAGAACAGGGAACAAGTGGAAGAGAACTTGGAGAGGTGGAGGTATGCTCTTGAAAGAAGAGGAATGAAAGTCAGTCGTAGTAAGACAGAGTACATGTGTGTGAATGAGAGGGAGGCCAGTGGAACAGTGAGGCTACAAGGAGCAGAGGTCACAAAGGTGCAGGACTTCAAGTACTTGGGGTCCACTGTACAGGAAAATGGGGAATGTGGTAAAGAGGTGAAAAAGAGAGTCCAGGCAGGATGGAGTGGATGGAGAAAAGTTTCAGGAGTGATTTGTGACAAAAAGGTGTCAGCAAAGGTCAAAGGAAAAGTTTACAAGACAGTGGTGAGACCAGCTATGTTGTATGGTCTGGAGACAGTGGCATTGACAAAAAGACAGGAGAAAGAACTGGAAGTGGCAGAAATGAAGATGCTGAGGTTCTCCTTAGGAGTGACAAGGATGGATAAGATCAGGAATGAGATCATCAGAGGTACAGCACATGTTAAACAACTGGGAGATAAAGTTAGGGAGGCCAGACTGAGATGGTTTGGACATGTCCAGAGGAGGGACAGTGGGTATATTGGTAGAAGGATGTTAGAAATGCAGCTGCCAGGAAAAAGACAAAGAGGGAGACCAAAGAGGAGATATATGGATGCAGTTAGAGAGGACATGGAGGTAGTTGGAGTGAGGACAGAGGATGCAGAGGACAGAGTGAGGTGGAGGAGGATGACTCGCTGTGGCGACCCCTGAAAAGGGAAAAGCCGAAAGAAGAAGAAGAAGAAGTTATCATTGTCCATTGTTGTCATCACTCTTCATTTAAAATTCAGGTCTCAAAGAGTCCCAGATACTTAAAGCTCCCCTGACATCCAATCAAGAAGCATGCGTGAAAACCTAGTCTTCTCTGGAATTGAGGAACGAGCCGAGGAGGATCCTGAGGCCTCGGTTCGTAGCTTCATGCAGGCCCAGCTGAAGCTGTCGTGTGACGTGGTTAAAACCATCACTTTTGAGCGAGTTCACCGCCTCGGGGCTCGGCGACCTGGGAACACTAGGCCGCGGCCTATTATCGCTAAATTCACTTATTTTAAACAAAAAGAACAAGTTAAAAGCCGAGGTAGAGAATTACGTGACACACACTTCAGTATGAACGACCAATTTCCAGCTGAGATCTTGACTAGGAGGCGTGCACTGTTCCCGATAAGGAAAAAAAATATAAACGAAGGTAATAGAGCTACAATTTCAGTGGATAAACTTTACATCAACGGTCAGATGTTCAGGGATCCAGAAGTTACTCCTTGGCTTTATTAGTCAAAATCAGCAAGGTAAGAACTATTATTATTATTAACTATTATTATTTATTTTTATTTTTTGTCTTTGGTTGCTAATATTGATCAATATTATTAAATATAGTATTTATTAATATTACTTACCAGATATATGTAATTTTTTCAGCACAGCTCGGTTGGTGGGTTACACAGATCGTGGTGGTACACGAGGTGGAATGACACTTTATGTGGTAAGAGGGTTCTTTTGTTGTGTTTTCTTATTATGTTTGGATGTTTACTATTTCTCTTCGTTTTGTTGTTTCTATTTTTCTAACTTAACAATTGTCAGCACACAAGCACAAGGGTTCACGTACATAATTGTATATCCATACAAATACTTCATAAATGAAAAATTCCCTGATTCATTTTCAAAAACAGTACTTATTTAAAATATAAATCATAAATAAATTATCCTTAAGGAATATGTTTTTGTCTGGATCTATTGTTATCTTTTATATTTGTGATAGTGGGTGTGGTATAGATTTATTATCATTAGCACAAGTATGGGTTCTTTAGGGTTTGTCACATGGAACATTAATGGAGCCGGTAGCCAACATAAAAAATATAGGATTTTTAACCAGATTAAAAGATTAAAGGCAGATGTTGTATTACTCCAAGAAATTCATAAATTGGCCTCAACTGTAGATGAGCTAAAATCTTCAGAGTTTCCTAATGTATTCTCAGCCTGTTATAATTCTAGACAAAGAGGGGTAGCAATTTTAATACATAAAAATGTTAACTTCACAGTATTAGATCAGGTTATAGACCCACACGGTAGATATATAATATTAAAGTTATCAATATTTAGACAAAATTATTGTATAGTTAGCATATATGGGCCAAATGTAGACGACGCTTCTTTTTTTCATGACTTTTTTTCCACTCTATCAAAGCACATGGATTCCTCACTGGTAATGGGAGGTGATCTCAACTTTGGTTTCAATGACAAAATAGACAGACTGAATACAGTGGGAACTCAACGCAGTTGGCAATCTATAAATATAGTTAAACAGTATATGAATGATTATGGACTCTGCGATGCATGGCGTTCTTTTCACCCTGATAGCAAAGAATATTCTTTCTTTTCACATGTGCATCACTCATATTCTCGTATAGATTATTTCATAGTAAGCAATTCATTGCTGACCAACATTTCAGACACTAAGATACACACTATTGCTGTCAGCGATCATGCACCAGTTACTCTATATTTAGATTATAAAAAAGAAACTAGAAAAAATATAAATTGGAGATTCAATACATCACTGCTTCAAGAAGAAGAATTTTTGCAATATTTTAAAATAGAATGGGCATCATATTTAGAGTTGAATGATTTGCCAGGAACATCAGCATGTACACTTTGGGAGGCTGGGAAAACAGTTATGAGAGGTAAAATAATATCCTATTCAACAAATAAAAAGAAAAAAGAAAATAAACGTATTGAGGAATTAGAGAAATCCATTAAACTATTAGAAGGTCTACAAGAAGAGGAAACACAGCAAAAACTACGCAAAGTAAAATTAGAACTAAATGAAATTATTGATAAGAAAAATAAATTCTTGATACAAAGACTTAGATTAGATAATTTTGAATACGGTAATAAATCAGGGAGCTTTTTAGCTAATCAACTTAAATTAAACAAAGAAAAAACATATATATATGGTATTAAAGATAAAGATGGAAATATAATTCATGATGAGGGAAAAGTAAACAATGTTTTTAAAGATTTCTATAAAACTCTATACACTCCACAAATAAATCCATCTAATGAGGATATTAATGAATTCTTAGAGAAAGTAACACTCCCAAAACTAGATATTAGTCAATCATCAAAACTAGACTCACCATTAACTTCAGATGAGCTCCATGAAGCAATTAAAAGCATGCCTAATAAGAAATCGCCAGGTCCTGATGGATATCCAGTAGAATACTATAAAAAGTTCTGGGATATACTGGAACCGATATTTTATAGAGTGCTACTTGAGTCAGAAGAAAATGGCAGGCTACCAACACATATGAATTCAGCCAACATTAGTCTCTTATTAAAACCAGGCAAAGACCCAGTATTACCTACCAGTTACCGCCCAATCTCTCTTATTAATGTAGATGTTAAAATAATTTGTAAAGTCTTATCTAAAAGACTAGAGAAGATAACTCCTGTTATTATACATCCAGACCAAACCGGATTCATAAAAGGAAGACACTCAGACACAAATACACGAAGATTATATAATGTAATAGAGTATTCGTATTTTAAAAATATTGAAACAGCTATTTTTTCTTTAGATGCTGAAAAAGCATTCGATAGAGTAAATTGGAATTTCTTATTTGCTACCTTAAATAAATTTGGATTTGGGGATTACTTCATTAACTGGTTAAAAATATTATATAGTTCACCAACAGCGTGTGTCAGGACAAATAATCAATTATCTTCAAGCTTCTGTTTACAGAGGGGCACCAGGCAAGGTTGTCCACTTTCACCAGCATTATTTGCTATTTTTATTGAACCGTTAGCAGCAGCAATAAGGCAAAGTGTTGATATTAAAGGCATAAAGGGTAGAAACATAGAACATAAAATGAGTCTTTATGCTGACGATGTTTTGCTTTTTCTTGAGAACTCAGGAAACTCAATATCCAATGTTATCAAGTTAATAAACTCATTTTCAAAAGTTTCTGATTATTCTATAAACTGGACAAAATCTACAGTGCTTCCGATAAATTGTGTGTTTAATAATTCTCTTAATGAAAGACTACAATCAGGTAATATTAAATATTTAGGTGTTAATATCTCTCCTAAATTGGAGGATTTAATAAAATTAAATCATATCCCACTATTAAAGAAAATTGAAGACGATCTTACTAGATGGAGATCTCTACCCATATCACTTATGGGAAGAGTTGCCTCAGTAAAAATGATGGTGCTGCCGAGAATAAATTATTTATTCTCAATGATTCCAAATAAACCTTCAAATGAATGGTTTAAGTCCCTGGACTCTTCTATATCTAAATTCCTTTGGAACAATAAAACTCCGCGTATTAGTTTAAAAACATTACAAAAATCTAAAGATACCGGAGGATTAGAACTTCCAAACTTTTATTACTACTATTTAGCAAACAGGTTACAATATATATCAAAGTGGTTAAAACCGAATGCACTAGATGAAACTTGGATAGATATAGAACAAACTTTATGTAATAATATTAGGATTTCAGATCTACCATTTATCAGTACAGATTTAAAAAGACATGTCTGCTTTAAGAGCATCAATATTAGCTCATCTCTGACAGCATGGTGGGAGTATCTGAAAATGACAAAGTCTTCACTACTCCCATGTAGACATACACCTCTCTGGAACAATCCTGACATTCAACAAGAAAATAATATGTTAAATTTCCCAGGTTGGAGAATGAAAGGTATTGAATGTCTGGAACACATATTTGAGGGTATAGACTTTATTCCATTTAATAAATTAATAATACAATATGACATTGATAATAAATATTTCCTACAATACCAACAAATTAAGTCAATTGTAAAAAAGAAATTTAAGCTTAATAAAACATTGTTGGAAACACCAACATGTGTGTTAGAGTTTATTAATTTTCAACCACCCAAATTATTATCTAAAATATACAAAAAATTGTCTAGGATCGATGACTCGATAGCACTACCTGTTGAAAAATGGGAGTCAGATTTATCAATCAACTTTGAACAAAAAATTTGGTCTCAAGTATGTTCAAATACTTTTAAATTGACTAGAATCTCCAATTTACAATTAATACAATATAAGGTTCTCTATAGAGTACATTATACAGGGCAGCGAATGTTTAAGATGGGCTTTATACCATCTAACAAGTGCTCACAGTGCATAAGTAATACACCTGATGATTATATTCACGCGCTCTGGTTCTGTCCACCCGTTCAGAGGTTCTGGGTACAGGTATGTGAAGACTTGTCTAAATGTTTGAAAATTAATATCCCACTCTCTCCATCTGTTTGCTTATTGGGTATCTTTGAAGATGTTATACTAGAAAAAAATACATCCTATATGCTTTTCACTGCCTTATGCATCGCAAAGAAAACCATACTCGTAAATTGGAAAAATAAAAATAATCTTAGCATTAATCAGTATAAAAATCTTCTGTTAGATCATATTAGTCTTGAAACAGCATCTGCCGACACATTGGATCAACCTATTTGGCATTCTTTGATCGGCTCCGTTACGTAGTGAGGGTGGGGGGTCTGGGATGTGGCCTTGTGGGGCATTGGGACTGGAGGGGGGGGAGGTTGGGGTTTGGGGCGCCGGGGGGTTAGGGCTGCTTGGGCGGGGAGGACCTTGTCTTCGACCTGGGGAGGACCGGGGGGGTTCTGGGGGATATCTGCTAGGGGCGGCATGCGGGCCCTCGGGTGGTCGGTGGCGGCGGTCATGGGTCGCCGGTCGGTGACCCGGCTGTGCTGGGGTGGTTTCGGGGTGGGTGCCGGGGGCTTGGGACTCTGGGGGCGTGTCGTCCCCGGGCTTGGGCCTGGTGGGGGTCGGGGGTCTTGGGCTCTGGCGGGCGGGTCGCCGGGCTATGGGCTGGCTGGCGCTCTGGTGCCCGGCTCTGGCCGGGGGCTCTCGGCTCGCTGGTGGGTTGGGGTTCATATGCTGGGGGGTGGGTGTCTGGGGGCGTGACTGGTGGCCAATGGGAGGGGGCGGGCAAACCCAGCCTGGGTGTCTAATGTGTTATGTGTTTTGAAAGTTGTTAATATGAAGGGTGGGTATAGTATTTCTTCTGGGGTGGGGATTAAGTGGATGTCCTGGATGATGGTCTTGGACTATACTTGGCCGGTGTGCGGGCCCCGGTTGGGGCCTGTTCTTGGTGCTTCCTGGCTCTGTCGACGGTTGGGCGGGCGCTCTTGGCCGTGTCGTCCATGTGGGATTTTGTGTCCTCTTGGACGGCGGGCTGACTGCGGTTCGCAGGGGTCGTGGCGGCCCTGGCGGGTGTGGGCTGTTGGTTCTGCTGTTGGCGGCCCTCGGGGCCGTGTCCCTCTCTGGTCTTGGCTCAATGTCCTGGCGGTCGGAGAGGTGTTTCCTTTACCTCGCTCCTTGGGTGGACCTTGGCGAGCTGGGGGGTAAGCAGGGTCAGCGGGGGAGCTGACTCGCTGTGGGAGCACTGTTCCTGCAGTTATTTTTCTCCCCATCCCTCAACACGCACCTCCGCCCTCTTCATCTTAAATTAATACATGTAGGGAATTTGGGTCTCGGGTGTGCTGCAATGGTTTTACATCTCTGTTGTTAAGAGCACCTGGGACTCAATTTTATATACACTTTAGACATTCATTCATAAACATCTTCATAAAAGTCACATATAGGGAATGGAGTGAGCACTATGGCTATGGGTGGCGGGATGACATCAATCTCGCCCCCATGCCTATGCTCACTCAACATTATGCATCTAGACAATTAGGGCCTGGGTTAGAGTTGGAGTGGAGGGGAAACTGGTATAATGCCAGCCTTTGCTCCTTCTCTTTCCTTTTTAAATACACTTTACAACAACACTCACCAACAGTACATTTGGGGACGGGGGTGTGTGTGTCGGGGTCTTGATTTGTTAATTTCAATTTTATTTATTATGTATTTATTTATATATTATTTATTTATTTTTCTCTTACCCCCCTGGTTGCCTTGCGGACATTCTGGGGGTGGGCCGTCAGGGGTTGTGCTGGGGTGTGGGGGGGTTCGGGGCCTGCGGGTTCGCCGTGGGCGGGGCTGGCAGTGCGCTCCCTCTGGGGCTGCTTGGGCTCGGGTGTCCTGTCCTGTCCTGTCGGCAGGGCGCGGGGTGTGCCGGATCTTGGACGTCTGCTGCTCTCCACCCCAGAATGAATGGGTCTACCTCCTGGGTTTGGATGTGGGCTGCCCCATGTAGGGAGCAGGTACATGTCTTGGACCTAGGGGGTATAGAGTGTGCATCGGGATTATGAATGGAGCGTGTCGTTATTGTTTGTCTTTCTGTGACTGAGGGTGAGGATGAGGGTGGGTCTGAATGAGTGTGTCTGTGTATGAATGTTTAAGTGTCAGGCTGGGACTTGGACTGCCCCCTCTCTGATACTTCTGAGGCTACCCAGTGTCGCGCTCCTGCCACGTGGCCCCCTGGTGGGTGTTCCTCTGCCTACGGGCGTGCTTGGGGCCCTCACTATCTGGGGCTGGGCGCTTGGGCGTTTGTCAGCTCGGCCTGGTGGCTGCCTGGTGGGGCTCGGGTCCTCTGGTCCTGTCAGGTCTGGACCTGAGGGATGGGCGTCCCCGGTGCCCGAGCCTCGGTGACCGGCCCTGGGGCTACGTCGGTGCAGCGGGCTCCGGCGGGGGCCTGTGTATTGTCGCTGTTGACCCCGGGGGGTCATTGTGTGTGGTCCCTGGTGGGGTTCGTCCGGTTCTTCCACTTGGTCGGATCTGGGGAGTGGACGAGTGGCTCGTCCTGTTCGGGTGGTCCTGGGGACTCTGGGCTCGGGGTCCTTCCTGGGGTCTTGGGCTTTGATCGCCCCTTCGTCTGTCTCGGGCTTTGGGGGGACGGGTCTCTGATGCTTCACAGTCGCTACTAAATGTTCTATTGGAGGAACCTTATTCACTTATGCATGCTCACAACCACACACAAATGGATACAGGGATGTATAGTAGATGTATGTAGATGGGTATATAAATGAATATAAATACAGGTGACCCCCGATTTACGAACGAATTAGGGACCTAAGAACGGTTCGCAGCTCGATCCGTTCGTAGGTAGGGGGTGAAAATTATATTAAAAAAAAAAATTATTCATTCATTCATTCATTCAACCTTTATTTATCATGCTAACGGAGCGCGCACACACATTAAATGTACAGTAGTGTACTGTAATGTTAAACATTGCTATTCACATTTACAGAATAAATAAAAATATATTTTCTTACTTTGAGATGGTCAAAGCCGACATCTTAGGTTGCCATGCGTTGATTGTTGTCGGGGCCGAGCAGCGCGGCGGCCGGCCAGTGAACCACCGCAGCTGCTCCAGACCTGTGTTAGCTAGCTGGCTAGCTTCTGCTAGCCAAGCCATGAGCTGGTGTTGGAGCGGCGGCGCGATCAATCTGTAGCTCCTGCTCCAGCCTGAGACGTCCACAGAGCTCACAGAGACGTTTCCAGCTCGTAATTAATCCATATGAAGCCATCCTGGTCACCAGTCTTCGGCCGGCTACCGTGTTAGCTCCCGTGTTAGCTTCTGGAGCTAGCCAGGCCGGAGGTGTAGCCAGGCCGGCCGGAGGTGTTCGCACGGCGGCCTGGCACGATCGGCGATAAATCCGCTGCTGCCTGAGACATCCACAGAGTTCACAGAGACGTTTCCAGCTAGTAATTAATCCATATGAAGCCATCCTGGTCACCAGTCTTCGTCCGGCTCTCGGCAGCTAACCTAAGATGGCGTCCGGTGTTCTACATTAATTTGTGACCGTGTAAACTGAAGACCTACTTCCTGTTGCCCAAGATTGCTCAGAAATTGCTCAAAAATGATCAGAAATGATCTTTTTTATCATAATTATTATTTATAAAGCCTTTAAAACAACCAGAACATGAAATTAAGAACATTTAAACACAAAAACACAAAAAAAAAAAAAAATTTTTTTTTTTTTTTAATACAGTAATTTCATATTTTTATTAAATATGATATGTTCGTAGGTCCCGTGGTTCGCAGGTCGATGGGGTCGTAGGTCGGGGGTCACCTGTATATATATATGTATATTGTATATATATTTGTAGGTATGGGTATGTGTATTTATAGAAATCTTTTGCAAGGTCATGAATATTATCAGTCTTTATGCTTGTATGTTTCGTTGTTGTGTTCTGTCATGTGCTTTGCAGGATTGTGGACGGAGGTTTGGTGTGTTTGCCTTGTGCTCTTTCTGTGGACAATTGTTGTTTTGTTGTCTCACTTTCTCTTTTCTTTCTTTCTCTCTATTAAAAAAAAAAAAATACATATTGGAGTGAGAGGATGGCTATAAGGTGTGAAGGGAGGCCATCTATAAATGGAAAAAAAAATAATAAAAAAAAATAAAATAAAATAAATAAATAAAAATAGCGCAAATCCGGTTATGAATTATAAAAGTTAGTCAATCCGCTATAGCGCTAACAAATTGTTTAGGTCCGCTATCAGCGGATTAGCGCTTTAGCGCTCCCTGGCGGTCTGGTGCCCACCTTTGAGAAATAGTTTAGGACAGGGGTCACCAACCTTTTCAAAACTGAGAGCTACTTTGTGGGTACAGACATAGGCGTAATTTACACGGGGGTTAGGGGGGTTTTGACCCCCCCAATAATTTGATCCGGTCATTTAACCCCCCCAATAAAATGAAATCATTTCGTCATTATACATATCTTACATCAATAATTGATTTTCTTTATTCATTCAAATTTTTTAGTAAAATTGCTGCATGTTTTTAACAAACTCCCTGAGGACTGACCCCCTCCCCTGCAAATAATTTGGTATCACCCATCTCACCGGCTACAGGAAGTCACGTGAGTCACGGAGCTGCTCATGAAGTTGCCCAGAAGTTTCTACATGCATGTGTTCGAAAAAGGCCTCCTTTGGTCGGACTGACTCTGTCGCTGCCCGCCCCTTGCTATGGATGTAGCTGCTATTAGCTGTGAGGTTCGCTGTTTTTGTTTGCAAGATACCACTCATAAACCACACCGCGGATTTTTAAATCAAGCTGATTTCACATTTGGTTCAGCTCAGGAGCCCGTCTGCTGTAGTGAGGTAAGAAATATATTTTTTAAGCGTTTATTTAACTAAATTTAAAGAAACAAAGCTCCGGTTTGACCCGCCTGGCGCCTGCATAAAATTCAGCGAACTTTTTTTTTTAAAATCCAGCTGATTTGAACATTTCGTCAAACTCAGGAGTACGTCTACTATCACCCATAAGTCAGCGAAGAAATACTGTATATTTTTAAGCGTTTATTTAGCTAAATTTAAAGAAAGAAAGCGTCCGGTTTGACCCGCCTGGCGCCTGCATAAAAATCAGCGAACTTTTTTTTTTAAATCCAGCCGATTTGAACATTTAGTTAAACTCAAGAACACGTCTTCTATAAAGTCAGCTTAGTAATATATTTTTTCTCGCAAAGAAATAATTGTTTTTACCGTGTTTCTTTGTGAAGTTCTTCGTACTAGCTGGGTCCTGTCGCCGCCATCTTGATCAGGACAAAGCTGACGCGTCGCGTGGAGATGACGCGTATACAGCAAGAGAAATTGAATATGATGTCCCATTAAGTAAAGCAGAAATAAAAATAATTGTTAAAGATAAAATAAATGATATGTGGCAGGAGAGGTGGGATTTAGAGGAAAGAGGAAGACATTTACATAACATACAGAAGGAGGTACTCCTAAGTGACGATAGTAGTTTAATGTCTAGGAGAGAGGAAGTATGGATTAAGTTGAGGATTGGGCACACTACATTAAATAGTGGTCTAAAGATAATAGGAAAACATCCATCAGGTGACTGCTCTAATTGTGGGGTACTGGAAGGAGTGGAACATGTGTTGATTTATTGTAAGAAATATAATAAAGAGAGGAAGGCACTGGAAAGGGTAATGGGGAGTTCGGTGACAATGGTTACTTTATTGAAGAAAAATCAGTCACAGGTTATAACTAAAGCATTTGTTAAATATTTGAAAGTTACAAAATTAGCTGAAAGGATTTAATTTTATTTTAATTAATTAATTAATTAATTTATTTATTTATTTATTTTTTGTTGAAAGTAGACTCTTGAATTACATCTCCGTCCGGTTGATGGCGGTAATGCACTGAGTTTGTAAACTGCCAGTAAACACCATCGAAGAAGAAGAAGAAGAAGAGATGACGCGTATTAAACACTGAAGCGTATAGTGGACAATTTTTTCGTGTTTATTGTTAATCACAACCCCCCCAATGTTAGACCTAAAGTTACGCCCCTGGGTACAGAGTCATACAAAGGGCACCAGTTTGATAAACTCTTTGGAAATAACAAAGCGTAAATTGAAAAAAATGTATAATAAACATTTTTTAAGATAGACATTTTAAAATATATGCAAATACAAAAAAAGAATAACAACTGAATAAAATGACATTTTAAATGCAGCGTAGTAGTGAGTTGTGCTATTTTTAGAACAGGTCCGCGGGTGACCCCTGGTTTAGGACAACATTTATAGAATTACATTTTCCCGAGTTGTGGAGTGTTTGAGGAATAAGAGGGCAGAAGGAAGATATTCTGCAAACGTGCAGCAGCCGGTTTTTCCTTTAAAATCCTGTGAGCCAAATGACGCCTCATCTCAGAGAATCTTCAATCATCCTTCTCCTTGATTATGTGGTCACACGGTGCACCAATCAGCGGCTGACCTTTAACTGTAGGAGCAATCACAAGCACAGCAGGAGGACCATGGGGGGGATCTGTGGCCTCAGCAGACGGGGGTGAAGTGGGGAGGGGTGTTCTCGTTTGTGCGGGGCAGATATTTGGATTTGTTACAGCGTCTTTTAAATTCCAAACGTGGATAGGAGTAGAAGTCAGTGCAGTGATTACATCAAGAAAAAGCAGATAGAAGAGCACCGTGGAAACATAAAACATGCCAAAGGAAGCAGGAGACTCGATTAGTTAAGTCCCCCATTAGCTTGATTGTAAACTCTCAAGGCCAATTTTTTTTTCAAAGAAAGTGGAAGAATTTGAACCCAGCAAGTACCGGTAAGCACTGAAGGGATTGAAATGAAAGACATAATACATCAAACCAAACGGCACAAGCGGTTTAACTGTCAGGAGTTTTCCCCCCTTTCAAATTTCCAAGTCCCATCTCTGTAACTTTAGATGAATATTTCCCATTTTTATCCACAAGCAAAGTGTTCATTGTTGCACTACAAGCTCATGAATCAAACATGCCAGTCTACTTTTGAGTGAGCATTAAATGGGAAATCAATGATGGGAACCCGCACTGTTTGTTTGGAAAATTCTGAAGAGCAGATGTTGTAAAAGCTGCTCCGGTCCCGTGCTTGTTGTGGAATATGATTTAGAGTTCCCCGTATCTGTCTTCTCCGACAAAGCCCTCACAGACGAGAAATGATTTCAAAGCATTGGATTCCTCAGTAGCTCCATCAGGGCCATATCTCGGAGCTTTGTGTAGGTAAGTACTGACAGATGGTCGGATCGTGTTGACAGTGTGAGTCTGAGTGATAGATAGCTGCTCTGCAAATAGCTGCGCAGCCTAATATGATTTGAATGTCAGAATGGGATCTAAATCTGATTTCAGACAGTACGATGAGCCCAGAGCTTCTCTCCTTTATCTCCGTCCCTCGCCGACTCTAATGTGTCCGGCTGCACCTGTTCTCTCCCAGGTGTGGTTTCACTGATCCAGAGGAAGGGGAAGAGGGACACATAACTGTTTCTAATCTCAGCTTTTAGATGCCTTCATGCTCCTTAAAGTGTCTCTCATTACTGTATATGGAATAACCCCACCTGCAGCTGCCATCGAACAATGATTCTTTTCAGGTGAAGATGCTCAGGCGGTGTGGGCTGTTAGAAAAGCCACAGGCAAACTGATTGTTTTTTTTGGGGGGGTGAGAATTTCTTGAATGTTTGAACCCACTTTCATGTCTCTGTTCCTCCGCCCCCTCAAAGCACAGTTATTTCAATAAGAATGGGATATTTTATTAAAATTTAGTTAAGAAGTTCACTGCAGGAGCATCGGGCAATTTGCATACAATAGCCCACCTTGGCTGCTGATGTACCAAATCAGCATTTAAGGTTCAAGACAGTGCAGTGCTTCCATTTGTTTTCATCTTTATTGCACACAGGAGAGAACTTTGGAATAATCAGAGCAAAGCAATATTGGAAAATGTTTTAGATCATGGGCTGCCTGTGCTATTTTTTCTCCTACTCTGTGTGCATTGTTTGTGTCCAGAGGTGATCCACACAGACCACTAAAGTAGCCATTAGAGTTATATCTAATCATACTTGAGCTCTGTAGTTTGTCTGCCTGCATCCTCCTCTGACCACCACAACCTCAGGCCATCACAGACAAAATGAAAGCCACTGATGAAGAATATAAAGAAATGTTATGGACAGATTGATGACTGCATCTAGAGTCACCCCAGGGAACAGATATGAACCACATGCAGCTGCATATTCTTCCTGTACACTAGTTAAACTTTGGAGACCCCTTCCACTCAATTGATCATTTATACTCAGGGAATTAGGTTTAAATTATTAGATTTGATTTGGGTTGTGCGCCAACGAAAACAAAGCTGTAAAGCAGATTATGTTTGGATTTCGTCAACATTTTCTTTACATGTTGTTTATCATACATTTGATAAATGCTTAGCTATATTCAAAGCTCATCCAAACCTGATGATTGTTGAAGATTTATTAGTTTTTTACTATAATAATAATAATAATAATAATAATAATCATTTTATTTAAAAGCGCCTTTCATGACACCCAAGGACACTTAACAAACCAACACAGTGAATACAGAGCAAACATTATCAGCGACAAATTGAAATATAAAATACATAAAGGATATAAAATGGAAGATAAAAATACATTTAGTAAAGTTAATGATAAGCTAGTCTAAAGAGATGGGTTTTCAGGGCAGTCTTGAACAGAGAAAGGGAGGTGGTGTTTCGAAGGTCGGGCGGTAGAGCGTTCCAGAGGTGAGGGGCAGAGCAGGTGAAGGCCCTGCTCCCCATGGTGGAGAGGTGGGCAGAGGGTACATGGAGTTGTAGTGAAGAGGAGGACCTGAGAGAGCGTGATGGGATGGAGATTTGTAGGAGGTCGGATAGATAAGGAGGGGCAAGGTTGTGGATAGCTTTGAACGTGAGAAGTAGAATTTTGAAGATGATGCGTGATTTAACCGGGAGCCAGTGGAGCTGCTGCAGGACAGGAGTGATGTGGTTATAGTAGGAGGTTTGAGTGATGACACGGGCAGCTGAGTTCTGGACCATCTGTAACTTGTGGAGAGATTTGTTGGGGAGGCCGTAGAGAAGGGAGTTGCAGTAGTCAATACGGGAAGTCACAAGACTGTGCACCAGGATGGCTGTGGAGCGGGGCGTGAGAGAAGGACGGAGACGGTTAATATTACGGAGGTGGAAATAGGCAGACCGAGTAATATTGTTGATGTGTGAAGTGAAGGAGAGAGTGGTGTCGAGGATGACACCGAGGCTCTTGACCTGAGGGGAGGGGGATAGCAGAGAGTTGTTAAGGGGGACGAGAAGATGTTCTGATTTTGAAATAGAGTTTTTGGTACCGACGAGAATGACTTCTGTTTTGTTGCTGTTTAGTTGAAGGAAATTGTTAGAAAACCAGTGATTAAGCTCAATGAGACAGTCGGTGAGGATGGAGGGCGGGTGGGTGGAGTTAGGTTTTGATGACAGGTAGAGCTGCGTGTCATCAGCATAACAGTGGAAATGGATGCCATGTTTGCGGAAGATGTGGCCTAGAGGAAGGAGGTAAATGATGAAGAGGAGGGGTCCGAGGACAGAGCCTTGGGGGACACCCGTGGAGACAGGGGAAGACTGGGAACGGAAGGATTTAAGCTGAATGAATTGAGTGCGGTCAGAGAGATAGGAGGTGAACCAGTCTAACGGGGTACCTGAGATGCCGATGGAGGTTAGTCTGTTGAGGAGGATAGAATGACAGATGGTGTCGAAGGCAGAACTTAGATCAAGAAGAATGAGGATGGACAGAAGACCAGAGTCAGCAGCAAGAAGAAGGTCGTTAGTAATAGATTGAAACTCTTCATAAATGTTGTTGTTGGACAGGTGTGAGTGAAGTTGACTAGCAACAGTTTTTTCAAGGATCTTGGAGATGAAGGGCAGATTGGAGATCGGACAAAGATTATTGAAGTTGGTGAAGTCAAGACCTGGTTTCTTGATGATGGGGGTGATGGCAGCAGATTTGAAGGCTGTGGGAACAATGCCAGAGGTTAGGGAGGAGTGGATGATATTAGTGATGATAGGGAGCAGAGACGGGAGACAGGATTTAACAAGAACTGTGGGAAATGGGTCAAGTTGACAGGATGAGGACTTGGACTTGCTGATAATGTCAG
>JBBPBX010032401.1:7619-24103 GCA_038048925.1 Garcialebias charrua | reverse complement strand
GCCTCCATCCTCTCCCATGATCGCAGCGTGTTAGTGACAATGGCCACAGGAGTGGAAAGTGGACATCTGGTGCACCCGCCCAGCATCAAACACTGCTTGCAGAGAGGAGCTGCAAGGTTTGTGTGTGATGATACGGCGGTCATGCATGATGAAGCTCGGGATCACCGAGACCTGACTGCTGGCCCGCCAACCAACTGGTCGGCCATATGGATGGAGGCTGCAGCCTCGTTCGCCCCCACCCTGCCCCAGAATCCCTCCCCGTCGCAGCACTCCTGCTGACGAGCTCATTCTTTTTAATGAATCGCCGGCTTCACCTGCACCGGAGTGGAAATTCCACCCTCGTCATCCCCCGTGTGTTTCGACGGGCTTTATTTCCTGCTCCTGGTGGAGGTTTAGAGGGACAGGCTGGACCACAGTGCATGGAAATTATAAGAGGAGATGAGATTTTAATCACTCCCCTGCCAAAATGTGGCTGTTGCGTTATAAACGAGTAATTTGAGGAGAAAATGGAGTTAGAAGCTGTCAGATACTCTGACGGAAGCTGCACCTTTGCTACATATTCATGGCCATGTTACTTTAAAAGGACATCTCACCAAAAGTGTTTCTTATTTTCTTAACAACTAAGTTCATAACCATTTTTGCTCTTTTTCAAAGCCAATCTATTTTTGTATCCAGAAAACTAAATTGCATTGTATAGACAATTTCTGAGAAGTTCAAATCAAATAAAACCCACTTTTTTCCTCTTGATGTAATCCACGCAACATAAAGAAGAACATTTTAATTCACTTTGTGAAAAAGTAAAGAAATTCTTAAGCAGGTGTTGAAAGTTTTGCACAAATTTAAAATCAAACTAAGTGGGAAGAACAGCTTTACTAAAAATGCTGCTGCTTTTTCCAGCCATGCCTGTCAACCAAAAGAACAAATGTTTTGGAGGGTTTTGACCATAAAGGACCGGTTTTGTGTAGGGATGTTGGCTTGTTGTCACTCTGTTAGTGATTCAGTGGACTTCAATGGTAAAGAATTACATCAAAAACATCCTGTTTTTAGGTGATCCATTCTGGCGGAACAAGGAATTTTTCAATATTAAGTTACCATTTTCAAAATATCCATCCCAAAAGCTGCAAAATGATTTGTAGTTTGTTGAAATCTTCCAATTGAAACTCTATTTTTGTTGATCTGGAATCCGTATCCTTGAGCTTTTGAAGGCTATAAAGATGCTGTTGTGAGAGACAGATCATCAGAGATGTGAGTACCCAGGATTTTGATGCCGGACACCCGTTCCTCCATGGCCTCATTTACATAGGTAGGGGAATGGGCCTGACTCAGCCCTCCTAAAGTCCATGATGATCTGCTTTTTTTTTTTAGTATTACTCACCAGATTGTTGTTCTCACACCACGTAGTCAGATGCTGCACCTTGTCCCTGTAGGCCGTCTCGTTGTCGCCTCTAAGATTTAACACTGTGGTGTCATCTGTAAACCATGTTATGGAATTAGAGCCACAAACAGGAACACAGTCATGGGTGAACAGGGAGTAAAAAAGAGGGCTCAGCATACATCCTTGTGGTATGCTGGTGAAGATTCTCAGTCGTCCAGGACTTTAAAACTTTGACAGGTCCCTGCTATCAATGTGTGAAGTGTGACTTGTCAATTTACATACAGTAGGATGTGTGTGTGTTTTCTGTAAGCTCTGTTTTCACACACTGAACTTTGAATGGGTCACAGGTACGTGTTATCCCAAATATGTGGGGGTGTTAGTTTCCAATTTACATATGTTGGTGCGTGTCTATGGCTTATCCTGTTATAACTTCGCCCTCTCACTGTCTCCTCACTGAATTGATAAAGCTCCTCGGATGAGAAGCGAAACGTCTTGTTTGCTACAAATAAAGTCCAGTTGTTCTGTATTGAACGCCTTTTTTGATCCTTGTGGTACACCAGTGTTCAGGTGATGGAGGAGGAAGAGAGCTTGTCTAACACCTTTCAGTCAGGAAGTCTAGAATCCATAGCGCTAATCCGCTTATAGCGGACCTAAACAATTTGTCAGCGTTATAGCGGATTCACTAACTTTTATAATTCATAAGCGGATTTGCGCTATTTTTATTTAAAATGCAGTACCGCTAATAACTAATTATCTATCAGTAAAAACGAAAAAACTTATTTACGGGCTCTTAAATCAACCGGACGACTGCTAACAGACCATATCCTGTCAGCGCCGGATGTGGTCCGTGACAAAAAAGCGTCCCCCTCAGTCTCTTGGCTAGAGAGAGCGCTCTCTCTATAGCAGTTAGCAGCCAGTGTGTTACTCTGCAGCCTTATTGCTTGTTTTCGAAGAGTCAGACGAAGAGTTTTTAACATGGAGGGTGAACTTATGGATGTTTCTCAGCGGCCTACGCGACGCGTCAGCGCCTCATTTGCCCTGTTCAAAATGGCGGCGACCACAGAAGCAAAGGACTTTACAACAAAACACGGTAAAAACAATTATTTCTTTGCTGAGAAAAAATATATTTCTTAGCTGACTTTATAGCACAAGGTTTTTCTGAGCTTAACCGTTTCACGAAATGGTCAAATCTGCTGGATTAAAAAAAGTAGTTCGCCATTTGCCCTGTTCAAAATGGCGGCGACGGCCACAGAAGCAAAGGACTTTACAACAAAACACGGTAAAAACAATTATTTCTTTGCTGAGAAAAAATATATTTCTTAGCTGACTTTATAGCACAAGGTTTTTCTGAGCTTGACCGTTTCACAAAATGGTCAAATCTGCTGGATTAAAAAAAGTAGTTCGCCATTTGCACGTTAGCGCATTAGCATTAGCTTCCGCTAGCATTGCTAATACATAAGCGCTTTTGAAATTGCGGACCTAAATAAATTAATAAGCGCTTTAGAAATAGCAGAACTAATTTTTGGATTAGCGCTGCCCAGCACTGGTGTTATGTATTGTCATCATTGTATGTTCTCAAACAAAGACGAAATTGCGTCTCTGCTTTTAACCCATCCACCACCAGGTGGAGCAGTGGGCAGCTATGCAAGCGCCTGGGGAGCAAATGAGGATGAGGTATCCTGTTCAGAGACACCACAAGGTGTGCAATGACCCAGGACCTTCGGGTCCCGAGTTGGCTGCCCTGCCCCTACACCATCTCGGCCCCCAGTTTCACTGATACCGAGTTGGCTAAATTTGGAGATCAGCTTGGAGGGGATCAGCTTGGAGGGGATCACTGCGTCAAATGCTGAACTAAAGTGAATGACCAGCATCCTATGAGTTATCACAGTCCAGGTGGGCCAATGCAGTATGAAGTGCTGTGTAAAATGGTGAACTGATGAGCATCCAACGTCACAGGTAGACCTTCACTTGAGAGAGAGCTGGAGTCACAGCGATGGGTCATAAGATTCTTTAATTGAATGAATAACTCATCTGCAAGAAATCACATACCCTTGGTTTCACAAGTATCAAATGTCCTTGACATTTTAATGAAATACCATGATCTTAAAACACATTTTATATGAAAAGGACCACAGACCATATCATGTAGAAAGGTCAGATAATAAAAATGTTCACGGACCCTAAAAGTTGATCAGTTCTAAACATACACCCAATCACTTCCTGAAAGTCTCATTAAAATCTGTCCAGTGGTTCATGAGATGCTTCGCTAACAGTTGAACACGAGCACGGGGCAAAAACCTTATCACAAATTTTTTGGTGGCAGTGATTAAAACTAAATAAATGTTGCATGTGAAGCTCTGTACAAGAGCTTGTTGTCTGCTCACATTTCTGTCTCGTAAATAGTCTTAAATCTTGTTAATTTGATTTTCACGAGACGAAGTGCAAGAAATGTGAGACGACTGAGTGGAAATATAGGAAAATGAGAACAAACTGCAAACTCATTGATTTAATTAAGACACTTTGTGACAAAATAATTTGCATGACATTTGTGTGAAACGTGCGCAAATCCCTGACAAATTCTGACCCAAAGGCAACCAGATTGCATCATAAATCCATCCGTATTGACTTTCAGCCACTGCCATAAACAAACGTGTACAAAAGCACCACCTTCCTGCCCTCTCCCACCTCTGACATTGAAGATGCAGCTTCACAACACTCCCCCCAGTGATTTTTCTGCCCTCTTTATGACAAAAGTAACAATTAGTGCGAGTCCCTCAGCAGCGCCGGCTTTAGACTCCACTATCACATCACCCTGGACCTAATCCCGGGCTGCACACAGACGGCTTCGGCACAATGCTATTACTGAGGCCGGCCCATAGGAAATAGACTGAGAATAGAGCTTATTGATTGACTCGCTGTGAGAGCTGCTTTTTCTTTTCTTCTTCTCTAACTTGCATCACCTTTCTCGCCGTTTGCTCTCCTCTTCAACGTCACCTGCACTTCGATCATCATCCAAGGTGAAGAACAGACGCTCGCAGTCCACGAGTTCATCAAAAATATGCCGTGGACTTTATTTCTGTTTATTTCTTTTCTTCCCTGACAAACATTTTGTCTGTTTGACGTGATTCAGAGGAAGAAGGAAAAAAACCTTTTAATGTCCTTGTTATTATTAGCTTTTATGGGGAAGGGATGAGAGGAAGGAGAGAAAATCGAAGCCATTAGGCCTCCCCGACATTTTACCATTTAATACTCTGCCTGTATCTTTTTGGCTTAAGCTGTTTAAAGAGAGTCAATTTATTATCTGCCCTTTCCAACTAATTCAGTTTCAGTGCTCACTAACACACAACTGTTTGATTTACAAGTAGCCATTTAATATTCATGCGTGCCTGGGAGACATCAGATGGACTCTCAGGAGACAGCAGGAGATTTATTGGCTCCTTGTGCTTCTTTTTTTTCTGACCCTGCTCGCCGTTAAACGTAGAAAACATAAACGTTGTCAGGTTTTCATCGTCATTTTGCGTCAGGCTCAGTCCTTTTCTGCCCATTTGGCGTCGCCGTCTCCTCGTGTGTGGATTTGCAGCTTTCCGACTCGTAAATACAGTCAAATATTCCTGATAAGGATGAGATTGGAGGAACGGGGGGTTTCTATTTTACGTTTCCTGCAGGCGTTGTGTCATATGCCCTGACTTTTAATGACCTGCCCGCGCCTTTAGGGGAATGCAGAAGAGGAGATTAGAAGCCGGAGAACATCGAATATTTCTGAATGTCAACAGTACTAAATAACAAAGACCTTGAAGAGCCCCAAAAGGAAAGTATGTCAACATTAACACTTGCAGCTGTGAATGTGAGATGTAGCTGAAGGTGTGTGTGTCAGGCTAGAAGAGGAAGTAATATTCATCTTCTTTGTTTTACACCCTGAGTTTCTGTCCACATGTGGGTTTGCACCTCTCTGTGTGTGTGTTTCTCCTAATCATGCGCACACCTCAAAGGTGAATCATGGTCCAGATTGGCTGGTGGTTTGCGGCTCAAATCCTTGCACCACTTGTTTGCACGTAACCTTTTCCATCCCGCCCCCAAGCCATGGACAAATATAGAAGAACAGCATGAATACACAGTAAAAACATGAAAAAGTGAACTCATTTGCACCCTTTCTCTAGTCCTCCGTGCATCTGTGAATGTGTCTGGCTTCGTGGAGGTGAGTGATTGCCTTGTTTCTGTGGGCGGCGAGCTGTAGCGCTTTGCTCTCCCTGTAAATTTAGATTTTTTATTTTTTCTGTTTTAATGCTACTCAAAGCTGTCAGACCTCAAACTGTTGAAGCAGTTTTTTGGGTCCTGCCCAGATAAGAGATCATCATCAACATACAATGTGATTCTGTCATGGGAAAAAAACATTTCAGTTGTTTGTGCAGGTGATACAAAAAATATCCTTATGTCATAAGCTCTCAGAAATTGGTTTCTCAGATCACACTATTGGTTGGTTCTCTCTCTCATATCGAAGGCGATGTGTTCAACGTAATGGCAGTTCTTCCAGCTATTCGTCAACATTGGTGTACCACAAGGCTCAGTCTTAGGACATACCCTCTTCACAAAGTTTACCAAGTTGTTTTCTAAGCATATGGCCCATGTTTGTGACCACATCAACAAGGACTCCAATGACCCTCAGGAAGGAGGGAAGGGAGTGGTTTGCACAAGTTCAGCTCACATAAACGTTTCAGTCTGAACTGAGAATTCTTCTTGGCTGAAATAAGTTCTTAAGGCCCAACTTTCCTCAAACTCTCAAGGATTTCCATGTCTATAAAAACTAAGAATCTCCTCCAGCTAATTGTGTTGTGCAACGTGGCACAACAAATGGCATCCATCTGTGTTGGTCAATGGCGAGACATTAGATGTGGTTGAACAATTTAAATACCTCGGAGTCATTTTTGATTCCAATCTAAATTTCAAGCAACATGTAAAGAGAATTTCACATATAATTAAACTTAATCTGGCAAACTTCAAACATATAAGACCTTCTCTGACAACAGAATCAGCAAAGGCTTACATGCATGCCATGATCTTCAGCCATATAGCCTATTGTTATACTACATGGTCTCACACTTCAGAGATCGTCATGAAGCCCCTAAAGTCTCTTTTTAAGAAAACACTGAAAATTTTTGACAAAAAGCCAATACAGTATCATTACTGCAACATCATAAATAAGTACAAAATTTTGGATTTTAATAGCTATCAGATTTTTATGGACGTTTGCCTGATTTTTAAAGTTTTAAATGGACTTGCTCCTCCTCCTTTAATATATTTTATAAGTAAAAAAACAAGTACAGTAAACACAAGAGCACTGACCAGAGGAGATTGTGATGTGCAGCGGCGCAGGACTAAATTTGGCCAAATGGTGGTGTCCATCAGAGGCACGCAGTCATGGAACACACTGCCAGTTTCCATCAGGAACTGTGGCACCTACTCCAGCTTTAAAAAATCTCTGAAACTTTGGCTGAAAACTAATCAGAAGTGCACTCATGTGTAGATTACTTTGTCTATTTCTTATGGCATCATATTTTTATTGTAATTTTATGTTGTGTTATGTGCTATATAGGTGATGTTTGTATTTTTCTCCGCTCTTTTGTTTTATGGGACGTTTCTTATTCTTACCTGCCTTAGGACAACGGATGCAAATTAGCTATTGTGCTAACTCCGGCATATTTACATTGATGCTAACTGCTGTTATGTTGATTAATATGCATTGTCCTAACTTAAATAAATAAATAAATGAAATGAAATGGAATAGATCCACAAACAGTGGTGAGGTTAAACAGAAAATGCGCTACCACCTATTCCCTCGCACAATTCAGTCTAGTGTGTGGTCATTTTCAGATGAGTTTTTACGACTCCTAACTCTGACCTATGAATGATTCAGGTACAACAAGCAAAGAGCCCTATGAACCAGCATTATCAACACATAACAGCAAAGAATAAATAATTGGATTAATTGGATCTTTCAATACTTAATTAGGCCCCTTTCACACAAAAATGACTTCTCCAAGAGGCTCACCATGCTCTATACCTCCTGGTATTTGTTGGCCAATCTCCCCCGCGCGTCAGCGCCTACTGAAAACCTTTTAGTCCACGCCCACCTACCGGATGGGCCCACCTCTCGGGTCGATAAAACCCCTCGACCGAGGTGAAACTGCCTCCAAAAATAGCTATTCATTCAGCCATTTGGGATGCAGAGTGGCAGGAAGGACGTGCTTATTGGGATTGGGTGAGCAGATGCTCCTCATTGGTGGGATCCAGCGTGGCATGGACCATTTCCTGCTACGCCCTTTATTCCAATAAGCGAGCTAAAGGGCGAGCTATACGAAGGTAGAACGTTGGTTACGTATCGTAACCCCAGATTCTACGAGTATAGCGAGCCTTTTAGCTATCGGGCCACTCTGCATCCCAAATGGCTGAATGAATAGCTATTTTTGGAGGCAGTTTCACCTCGGTCGAGGGGTTTTATCGACCCGAGGTGGCCCATCCGGTAGGTGGGCGTGGACTAAAAGGTTTTCAGTAGGCGCTGACGCGCGGGGGGGATTTCCAGCATCCCCCTGGATTTCCATCATGTATCCTGGCAGCACGGTGGCACAACTGGTAGAGCTGCTGCCTCTCAGCGAGAAGGTCCCAGGTTCAAATCCCGGCCCGGGGGCCTTTCTGGGTGGAGTTTGCATGTTCTCTCCGTGCATGCGTGGGTTTTCTCCGGGTACTCCGGTTTCCTCCCACAGTCCAAAAACATGCATGTTAGGCTGATTGGTAACTCTAAATTGACCCTGGGTGTGAGTGAGACAGGTCCCTCTTGTAAATGAGTCCCCGTGGCTCAACGAGGCTAGCCTGTATAAATAAAGGTTGAATGAATGAATGAATGAATGAATGGTATGACTTTCTCAGACCATGTCAGGATGCAGCGACCTATCTACGGTACTCTAGGATATTTCTATGACCTTATCACAATCTCAGTTATAGTCTTGGCATGAGTTCATTGGTGTACACAGTTCCCAAGTTAAAGATAGGCTACAGCACGCTCCATTCAGGACTTCAGGTGATTACCAAGGTGCCAAGGTTTCCAGAGTTTTTGCGTGCTCAAGACCATTGTTGACCTACTGGAACAATTACAACAATCTACTGTTTAAAAACTTGGCAAACTGTAAAGAATTGGTTCCTAAAGAAAGGTGGGGTTGTGACTTTGCTAGTGGTTGTGAAACACCAAATTAAAATGGAAAAAAAATCATGATTATTATGTTATGATTGACGAATCAGTAAAACAAATTACTTAAACCTGTCAGGTCTGTGTGTTGTCATTACGCCTTGAATTGCATTATAGACATTTGTGTTTCAACCAGAGATAAATGTGGTCACAAGTCTCTTCCACTGTTACTTTGTTGGCCCATATTTGACATTATCATTATTGTCCTCTGCACAAAGGTCCTCCACTTGTTCTGGGCCAACATCTGGATGGTACCTCAGGTGCAGTTTAGGGTCTTTATCACTACCTCTACTGTTCATCGCCATGTGTTCTTTGGTCTGCATTTCTTGCACTTGCCTACTGGTGTCCAATGTAGGGCTGTGTAAAGTTTACCAAGTTGTTTTCTGAGCATATGCCCAATCCAGTTTCTCCTCACAATGAAAAGTTTGGAAATTACTGACTGAAAAATGATGCAACTCTCAAGAAGAGTCAGAGACACTTTGTGGTAAAAGACGATACTTTCAGGTGCAGTTTATCTCTGTAGTTTTTCTATGCCTGACAGATTGTCGTTGTCTTCCACTTGTCTACTTTTCTCATTTTTAAGCTCAATGTGCTGTCATGGTATGAAATCTGACTGGAAAAAGGCTGGAAAAGCAGACAACGTCCAAAGAAAGACACTGAAAAAGCCCTTAAAACAAGCAGTATAATGAAATTGGGGACGGTTTGAAACTTTAAGCGAAACACATTTGTTTGTTTTTGATCAAGAACTGAATCCAAGCCTTTACAATCCTCCGCAGATCTTCATCTAGGCTGAGATGTGCTCAGTGTGAAGGACGTTGCATATTCTTCCCATCATTTCCACATCATTATACCATTCAGTGAGCACTCTTCTCTTTATTTCTTCTGTAAAGGTGCTACTTTAGAGAGAGAACGGTGGAAATGATGAAGGGTGGAAAGAATGGAGACATGTCAGGCGGTTAAAAAAAGAAGAAAGAGGGCAGCAGATGAGTTTTTGATAGTGTGTGTGGAGCAGGAAGGCGACAGCCGTGATGGATATTTGATTGGCTAATGCGTCGAGGCAGGGTTGCAACAAAGGGCACCCCGTTCTGGCCTTGTTCTCCACGTCTCTCCTCCTCGTTTTCTCTCAGCCTTGACGGAACAAGACCACCCACTGGGGACGTTTCTGATCAATGCAGTCATTATCTTTGCCGCGCACACTCAGGCAGATGTAGGGGACAAATGAGGGAGAGATGTGCTATGACTAGGTCAGAGCGGATGTAAATGTAAATGTGTCTGGTGAAATATGCTGGAGAACGTTGCACCATTAGCCAGGCGGTGGAGCGGGCCGGCTCTCTGGCCTCAGGTACAAAAACAAGTGGAGACTTCAGTTTTTTTTACTTTTTCCCCCTTCTCTCTCCACCTCATTGTCTTCTTCCTTCTCTTTTCATTTGCTCCTGCACCAATAATCCCAGTTGACAGACGCTCACTTCCTGCGTGTCTGTGAGTACTTGCCGCCATGTTTGTTTGTCATGTTCCTGAGCACCTTGGTCCCGGTAGAACAGCAGCGATCAGAGTCATACGGCGTAATGACTCCTGTCTGTTAGCTCTGCACCACCTGTACGCGCACCAGCGTTTGCAGACACAACATGTTTGTTTGCCGTTTGTAATGGCTTTGCCCCCATGGCAATTCCCTGTAAGGAGCGAGGGAAGGAAGTGGGAGTGAGAGGACTTGAAAAAGCTCTTGTTGTGGAGTAGGGAGGGGGACGACAAATTAAAAAAACATGAGAAGATGAAAATGAAGGGAGCAACAGTGCCGTTACTGTCCTGTTGGGGGCAGTAGGGGACTTTCTACGATTTGAATCACCACCTTTAGTGCACTCAGCTAAAGATATATGGCACCAACCTAATGCTCAAAAGATCTATTTGTGAGCACCGCTGGATGGGTGAGTTCATGGGAAACGCAAGTAAAATCTAAAATGCCTTTCCTGACTGTGTGGCTGCAGGATGCTCTTCTATAAATATCCGAGGAGCGCCTGAATGCATCTCGGAGAGCAAAAGTGCTTCCATGCTCGGATGAGATGCACCATTTTGCTGTCAGATGTAATGACCATTTGCAGGACAAAGATGCTCCAAACTCAACAGATCAGAGGCTTTAATGCTTGAGAGTCAAGTGTTGGAGAGGGGGAAGCAGTCAAATGTTATTAAAACTGGCATTCTACACAAACTGCTCAGACATGCTCATAGGTAGCTGTTCATATTTGAAGCCGGTATGTGTAGCATTAACAAACTACAGTAGTTCATGAACGACTGTATGAATTTTAATTAAACTTTTAGGAAATAAGTGATTGAACATTTACAATTCGTTAGATTTTGTAGAGAAGCCCATAAAGATAGCACCCAGAGCTAAGTATCATTACAAGAACATCCATAGTTAGGTTCATTTTGCAGATATTGAGCTAAAACAGGGTGTGGTAGTAGCCGAGAGTCTTGCACAACACATACTTTGAGCTCTATGCTTTTTGCAACACTTTAAAATAAAACTGTCATAAACAGTTGTCTCTATTCGCTAAAATGTTTTAGGAATGACGGGATAATAATAATAATGAATTTAATTTATAACGCACTTTTCATTAATGAAAATCTCAAAGTGCTACAAAGTGCAACAAAATTAAATGTCAATAAAACAAGTGATAAAACAAGTAAAATCAATAACAGTATCAACTAAGATCAAAGATAGAATCATGAGGAGGCAGAGTATGCTCGGTTAAAAAGAAAGGTCTTCAAGCCGCTCTTAAAGTCAACCAGTGACTGTGGAGCTCTCAGGCAGTCAGGAAGAGAGTTCCACAGGCGGGGGGCAGCCACACTGAAAGCCCGGTCTCCCATGGTCCTTAATTTGGTTCTCGGAATGTGAAGGAGATTACTGTTCTGTGACCGCAGAGACCGGGTGGATGAGTATGGAACAAGAATGTCCTTTAGATAATCTGGTGAAGTTCTGTGTAAGCATTGATGTGTAATGAGAGCAGTTTTGTACTGAATTCTGTAGGCGACAGGAAGCCAATGAAGGTTATGGAGAATGGGTGTAATATGTTCAAATTTACGAACTCTCAACAAAATCCTTGCTGCACTGTTTTGAATATATTGAAGCTTCTGAAGATTTTTGCCAGAGATTCCAATAAACAGGGAGTTGCAGTACAGGTAGTCCCCGATTTACGAGCGAGTTCCGTTACAACGAGGCGCTCGTAAACCGGAAATCTCGTAATTTGGAACGGCCGCCATTTCTCTCGTAAATCCGGAAATCCGCTCGTAAATTGGAACGGTTTTCGCTAGCGCGACTAAAAACACTCTATTTTCATCTAAAAACTACTTTTGAGTGCATAAAAATGATCGGAAACGTGTGTTTATATGCTTAACTAACTAACTGTAGTGAAAAAACACATGAAAACTCAGTATTTTTTTCGTTTTTTCCAAAAATTCGCAGCTCGTAAGTCTGGAACCTCGCAGATCAGAGCGCTCGTAAATCGGGGACTACTAGTCGAGCCTGGAGGAGTTACCGCTTGCTCATCAAACAGGCCCCCTCCCTCTCGGTTTTCAAATCCCGGTTAAAAACTCACTACTACTCCATTGCTTTCAATGCCAGCTGATTTGTATTGGATCGTTTTATTTATGATCTGCAATGTTTTTATGTTTTTCGTGTTGTACTTCATTGTCTGTGTTGCCTGTTGCGTGTTTGTTTGTCCAGCACTTTGGTGTGGACTTGTTCCTGTTTAAAGTGCTTTATAAATAAAATGGTATGGTATGGATGGATTTTATTTAAACTTGCAGAAATTACACTGAATGTACATTCATAGCTCATTATCATTCAGGGTCAACCCCGTTCAAGATGGCCACCATAGCTAATTTAATTAATCGAATGCAAAAATGGCTGCAGCTCCATCAGTTTTACAGCTGTTGAGTTGAGGTTTTGTGTGGTAGTAGCTGAGAGTTGGTTGTAATATTCTCATGTGTCCCGGACGAGCCCCCAAATGTAACCGGCACCAGACCTAGGGTTATCTGGACCAATGAAACGAATGTTGGATTAGCATCTTTCACAAGCCAGCACCATTGTATTTTTCACATAATTTCCTTTTTTATGTACATTTGTGCATTTTATTCAGTGTGTAGGCATTGATTATTATAATACTCCTGTTCAGGCTGCTGTTTAGTACACCATATTATATTACATCATTATTGTTTATCATATATCTTAAATCCCTCTATACTGTTTTTTATACTTTATATTTTTGCTATTATTGGGTGTAAATAGGCCCTGAGTACAAAATTTCATTCCACCTCATCTACATGTGATGTGAATAACAATAACGAACCTTAAACCTTTGAATACATTCTCTGAGCGATGATTTGTGTGAGATCTAATAATATTGCATGAAGTTGTGTTTAAATTATAAAGTTTGACAAAACGACAACTTCATCAGTTCTCAGCATAAGATGATCTCAGTTTAAAAGTCTGTCAAAAGGTTTCAGGCTCTGTGCATTCTTTCAAGGAATGCTAGTTTATTATTATTATTAGTTTACTGTCACAGTTGCAGTCTGATTGTGATTCTCCAGCTCTGGTCAGACCTGCATGTTTATCACTGCCTCCATGCGCCCACTTCCTTACCACCTCATCCGGTCCTTAACAGGATAGACTGTCGCGGTGGCAGGTCACCGCTGAGCGCAGATAATGCTGTTATAGGTGGTGGAGGCTCTGCAAAATTGCAGTAGCCATTCTGGGAAAACCGCTCGAGACAGTGAACGCATCAACCTGTTATTGCACTCATGAAGTTGTCAGCGCGCTTCAAACACAGCGTCTTTGAGTGACAACCCAGTGAGCACACCCGCTTCACAAAGCCAATTTCCAGCTGTGCAAAGACGAGGAAGAAGGAGCCCCCCCCCTCCCTTTTTTGTCGACTGCTACCTTCACTTTGTGTTCACACATTCAAGTGTATCCTTCCTATAACCCCATCGTTACGATGGTTTCCATCTCTGCTTTTAAGAATTACAAAGCACTTTTCTTTGTTCTTTGATGTTAAGCTGCACATGGCACAAACGGGTGTGGTTCAAGCATAGACCTGGATGGTGACTGGGGCCTTGTTCACATTGGACCGTGTTCCTTTTATAAAATAAATATTTTGTAAACATGGCACAGTTTCTAGAAATGATTTCATCCACATGTAAACAGCTGCTACACCAGGCCTGCATGTAGTGCTGTTACACAGCCACGAAAATAAATCCAAAACAGGAAACAAGACATAGAGCATGCGCATACGACCCATAGGCTGTATATTTTATACTATACTGCCAACGATTCCATTTGTAAACATAACTAAAGAGATTGAAATTCCTTTTAAAATGCAGTGTGGATTCTGAGTGCTGAATGGTTTTCTTAAAACTCGTAGAAGCTGTAACTTTATTAAAGTTAAAAGAAGCAGATCGTTGGCAAAAAGTAGCAAAAGACTGGCTAAATGTGGCACATACTGTAGTTATGTACCAGTAGTAGGTAAGTGCTAGGTAGAAGTGGAATAGGGTTAGCTAAACACAAGATTGGCTAAAATTCACCCATTTTCCGCCGTACATGCTGCACTGCCCTATAAGTTGCATCAGTCCAAATACATGTATGTCTAATAAAGTGGAAAAATCCATAAATATGTTGCTTTGCCGTATACGTCGCATCTATTATGCATCATCACTGATGCGTCACATACATTTTTATTAAACTTTATTTAACCAGGCAAATTCCATTGAGATCACAGCTCTCTTGCGGGAGGCCTGGGTCTGAAGGCAGCCTAACATGGATTTTTATGGATTTTTACAGCCTAATTTATTATGTGTCACCACTGACGACCAACAAATGTGGGCTGAACTTGGAAATGTGGGCCGGTGTTGTGCCAAAAACTGATTGGCTGTCGAATGGTGGCCGGGGAAGCATGCATGGGAAGACTTTAACAAGAATTTAACAAGATTAACATTTAAAAACAATTATTTGTTAGCTTGACTTTATAGCAAAGGTGTATCTCAGATGAACTTTTACTTAATAAATGCACTTTGACAGTCAAATCAGCTGCATTTTGCCAGGGCGGTGCAGTAAAATTTAGCTGATTCGGTTGCTCCAGGCAGACTATGGTGGCAGACTTGGGCAAGCTGATTGTGTTGTTAATAGCCACTTACAATGACCTATTACATGATATAATGGCATGCCATACTACTAGAGTGCCATCTAGTGGCTGAAAATGGTAGTATTCGATTTTTTCAGTCAGAATGAATGAAAACAGTCATATCTCAGCCAAAATTTGGTTTATAAATATGAAAAAATAAAAATCCATGAATACGTAGCGTCGGCATGCAAATTATGCAAAAAAAATTGTGACTTACAGGCCAAAAAATACGGTAACTAAAAATGTGTTAAATATGGTAAAGATCAAGCTAAAGGTGGCAATACCATAGTTTAAGATGGCAATAAGCTAGCTAAAAGCCAAAAGTATCAATAGATATTGTTACATCCCATGGGTATGGAATTTTTGTTCAGGTCAGAGGGATGAGGTGTTAAAAGGTTTTGGAGGCTAATTGGCTGCAGCTGTTGGTTAATTGAAGCGCTGTAGGTGGGGTGGTTGCTTTCTCTTTATTAGGTCCAGTCCAAAGATGCAGAGGGAGTTAGAAGGCAGAGGTCCAAGCAGCAGAAGAAAGAAGTCCGAAGCAGGAGCAGCTGAGAGCTGTGGCCGAAAGAGGTCGAATGAAGTCGATGATGAAGAAGTCTGAGTGATGAAGCCGTACGAAATGTCTGAATGTTGAAGCCGAAAGAAGTCGCAGAGTGATGATGTCGTTGTTGTAAGAAGGAGCTCTGAGACCTGCTGTCATTGTAAGAAGAAGGAGCTGAGACCTGTTGTCGTTGATGTGAGAAGCTGGAGCTGAGACCTGATGTCGTTGATGTGAGAAGCTGGAGCTGAGACCTGCTGTCGTTGTGAGAAGCTAAAGCTGAGACCTGCTGTCGTTGTGAGAAGCTGGAGCTGAGACCTGCTGTCGTTGTAAGAAGCTGGAGCTGAGACCTGCTGTCGTTGTGAGAAGCTGGAGCTGCGACCTGCTGTCATTGATGTGAGAAGCTGGAGCTGAGACCTGCTGTCATTGATGTGAGAAGCTGGAGCTGCAACCTGCTGTCGCTGATGTGAGAAGCTGGAGCTGAGACCTACCATCATTGGTATGAGAAACTGGAGCTGAGACCTGCTGTCATTGATGTGAGAAGCTGGAGCTGCAACCTGCTGTCATTGATGTGAGAAGCTGGAGCTGCGACCTGCTGTCGTTGATGTGAGAAGCTGGAGCTGAGACCTACCGTCATTTGTATGAGAAACTGGAGCTGAGACCTACCGTCATTGGTATGAGAAACTGGAGCTGAGACCTGCCGTCATTGATGTGAGAAGCTGGAGCTGAGACCTACCGTCATTGGTATGAGAAACTGGAGCTGAGACCTGCCGTCATTGGTATGAGAAACTAGAGCTGAGACCTACCGTCATTGGTATGAGAAACTGGAACTGCGACCTGCTGTCGATGTGAGAAGCTGGAGCTGAGACCTGCTGTTGTTGATGTGAGAAGCTGGAGCTGAGACCTGCTGTCGTTGATGTGAGAAGCTGGAGCTGAGACCTGCTGTTGTTGGTGTGAGAAGCTGGATTTGACCTGGACTGCCTTTTTTATTATTATTACTTTGAGAGGGACACGGGGAAGCTGAGGTTTTTTGGACTCTCCTTTTGGATTTTTTCAGGACTGCTGGAGGCGGCGCAGCCAGGGAGGCGCAGCTGGACAGCCTAAAATAAACTTTTTCTTTTAACCCTCATTTCTGGTCTCGTGTCCCTTCATGTTACTTGACCC
>JBBPBX010032400.1:12645-33908 GCA_038048925.1 Garcialebias charrua | reverse complement strand
GTGGGAGATGATCCTGCTGGCCTGCTCCTCATCTCTGAATCTCTTCCTGAAGTACTCCTCCTTCTGTGGGTCAGTGAAGCCTCTGACCTCTGTCACCATGCCAACACACTCAGCAGGGATCTGATTGGCTGCTGCAGGTCGTGTGGTTATCCAGAGGCGAGCAGAGGGAAGCAGTTTCCCCCTGATGAGGTTTGTCAGCAGCACATCCACTGAGGTGGACTCTGTAACATCAGTCAGGATCTGATTGTTGTGGAAGTCCAGAGGAAGTCGACACTCATCCAGACCATCAAAGATGAACACAAGCTGGAAGTCTTCAAAGCTGCACATTTCTTTGGTTTCAGTAAAGAAGTGATGAACAAGTTCCACCAAGCTGAACTTCTTCTCTTTCAGCACGTTCAGCTCTCTGAAAGTGAATGGAAACATGAAGTGGATGTCCTGGTTGGCTTTGTCTTCAGCCCAGTCCAGAGTGAACTTCTGTGTTAAGACTGTTTTCCCAATGCCAGCCACTCCCTTTGTCATCACTGTTCTGACTGGTTCATGTCTTCCAGGTGGGAGTTGAAAGATGTCTTCTTGTCTGATGGTTGTTTCTGGTGTGTGTGGTTTCCTGGATGCTGTTTCAATCTGTCTGACCTCATGTTCATCATTGACCTCTCCAGTCCCTCCCTCTGTGATGTAGAGCTCTGTGTAGATCTCATTCAGAAGGGTTGGGTTTCCTGCTTTAGCAATCCCCTCAAACACACACTGGAACCTCTTCTTCACACAACATTTAAGGTTACGTTGACAAACTGCTGCAACTTGTCCTGAATGAACAAAACAAAACATTTATTAATTAAAGAATAAATTCATCTCAACAGTGAAATCTCAAAAGTTAAATGTTTATAGAAATCCTCTTACTGCTCTGCAGACGGTCAGCCAGCTCCTCCTGCTTCATCCTCCTCAGGAAGTAAACTGTGATCTTCATCAATGCCTCTCTGCTCCTCCTCTGCTCTTCATCCTCACCCTCCAACACCTCCTCATCCTCCCTCTGACTCTCTAAGCATTCTGGGTAATCTGGACTCAGAACCTTCTGGATCTTCTTCAGCTCGTTCTTCACAAAAGTGACCATGTTGTCCTCCAGCAGCTGGAACAGAAAAATATCTGAATGACACATCAGACTGAAATCATGGAGCCAAACATCAGATCCATGTTGGACAGACTGACAGTCCACTGGTCTACATGTTGGACAGACTGACAGTCCACTGGTCTACATGTTGGACAGACTGACAGTCCACTGGTCTACATGTTGGACAGACTGACAGTCCACTGGTCTACATGTTGGACAGACTGACAGTCCACTGGTCTACATGTTGGACAGACTGACAGTCCACTGGTCTACGTGTTGGACAGACTGACAGTCCACTGGTCTACGTGTTGGACGGACTGACAGTCCACTGGTCTACGTGTTGGACGGACTGACAGTCCACTGGTCTACGTGTTGGACGGACTGACAGTCCACTGGTCTACGTGTTGGACAGACTGACAGTCCACTGGTCTACGTGTTGGACGGACTGACAGTCCACTGGTCTACGTGTTGGACGGACTGACAGTCCACTGGTCTACGTGTTGGACAGACTGACAGTCCACTGGTCTACATGTTGGACGGACTGACAGTCCACTGGTCTACGTGTTGGACGGACTGACAGTCCACTGGTCTACGTGTTGGACGGACTGACAGTCAACTGGTCTACGTGTTGGACGGAATGACAGTCCACTGGTCTACGTGTTGGACGGACTGACAGTCCACTGGTCTACGTGTTGGACAGACTGACAGTCCACTGGTCTACATGTTGGACAGACTGACAGTCCACTGGTCTACGTGTTGGACGGACTGACAGTCCACTGGTCTACGTGTTGGACGGAATGACAGTCCACTGGTCTACGTGTTGGACGGACTGACAGTCCACTGGTCTACGTGTTGGACAGACTGACAGTCCACTGGTCTACGTGTTGGACGGACTGACAGTCCACTGGTCTACGTGTTGGACGGACTGACAGTCCACTGGTCTACGTGTTGGACAGACTGACAGTCCACTGGTCTACGTGTTGGACAGACTGACAGTCCACTGGTCTACGTGTTGGACAGACTGACAGTCCACTGGTCTACATGTTGGACAGACTGACAGTCCACTGGTCTACGTGTTGGACAGACTGACAGTCCACTGGTCTACGTGTTGGACAGACTGACAGTCCACTGGTCTACATGTTGGACAGACTGACAGTCCACTGGTCTACATGTTGGACAGACTGACAGTCCACTGGTCTACATGTTGGACAGACTGACAGTCCACTGGTCTACGTGTTGGACAGACTGACAGTCCACTGGTCTACATGTTGGACAGACTGACAGTCCACTGGTCTACATGTTGGACAGACTGACAGTCCACTGGTCTACATGTTGGACAGACTGACAGTCCACTGGTCTACATGTTGGACAGACTGACAGTCCACTGGTCTACATGTTGGACAGACTGACAGTCCACTGGTCTACATGTTGGACAGACTGACAGTCCACTGGTCTACGTGTTGGACAGACTGACAGTCCACTGGTCTACGTGTTGGACAGACTGACAGTCCACTGGTCTACGTGTTGGACAGACTGACAGTCCACTGGTCTACGTGTTGGACAGACTGACAGTCCACTGGTCTACGTGTTGGACGGACTGACAGTCCACTGGTCTACGTGTTGGACGGACTGACAGTCCACTGGTCTACGTGTTGGACGGACTGACAGTCCACTGGTCTACGTGTTGGACAGACTGACAGTCCACTGGTCTACGTGTTGGACGGACTGACAGTCCACTGGTCTACGTGTTGGACGGACTGACAGTCCACTGGTCTACGTGTTGGACGGACTGACAGTCCACTGGTCTACGTGTTGGACGGACTGACAGTCCACTGGTCTACGTGTTGGACGGACTGACAGTCCACTGGTCTACGTGTTGGACGGACTGACAGTCCACTGGTCTACGTGTTGGACGGACTGACAGTCCACTGGTCTACGTGTTGGACGGACTGACAGTCCACTGGTCTACGTGTTGGACAGACTGACAGTCCACTGGTCTACATGTTGGACAGACTGACAGTCCACTGGTCTACGTGTTGGACGGACTGACAGTCCACTGGTCTACGTGTTGGACAGACTGACAGTCCACTGGTCTACGTGTTGGACAGACTGACAGTCCACTGGTCTACGTGTTGGACAGACTGACAGTCCACTGGTCTACGTGTTGGACAGACTGACAGTCCACTGGTCTACGTGTTGGACAGACTGACAGTCCACTGGTCTACGTGTTGGACAGACTGACAGTCCACTGGTCTACGTGTTGGACAGACTGACAGTCCACTGGTCTACATGTTGGACAGACTGACAGTCCACTGGTCTACGTGTTGGACAGACTGACAGTCCACTGGTCTACATGTTGGACAGACTGACAGTCCACTGGTCTACGTGTTGGACAGACTGACAGTCCACTGGTCTACATGTTGGACAGACTGACAGTCCACTGGTCTACGTGTTGGACAGACTGACAGTCCACTGGTCTACGTGTTGGACAGACTGACAGTCCACTGGTCTACATGTTGGACAGACTGACAGTCCACTGGTCTACATGTTGGACAGACTGACAGTCCACTGGTCTACGTGTTGGACAGACTGACAGTCCACTGGTCTACGTGTTGGACAGACTGACAGTCCACTGGTCTACGTGTTGGACAGACTGACAGTCCACTGGTCTACGTGTTGGACAGACTGACAGTCCACTGGTCTACATGTTGGACAGACTGACAGTCCACTGGTCTACGTGTTGGACAGACTGACAGTCCACTGGTCTACATGTTGGACAGACTGACAGTCCACTGGTCTACATGTTGGACAGACTGACAGTCCACTGGTCTACGTGTTGGACAGACTGACAGTCCACTGGTCTACATGTTGGACAGACTGACAGTCCACTGGTCTACATGTTGGACAGACTGACAGTCCACTGGTCTACATGTTGGACAGACTGACAGTCCACTGGTCTACATGTTGGACAGACTGACAGTCCACTGGTCTACATGTTGGACAGACTGACAGTCCACTGGTCTACATGTTGGACAGACTGACAGTCCACTGGTCTACATGTTGGACAGACTGACAGTCCACTGGTCTACATGTTGGACAGACTGACAGTCCACTGGTCTACATGTTGGACAGACTGACAGTCCACTGGTCTACATGTTGGACAGACTGACAGTCCACTGGTCTACATGTTGGACAGACTGACAGTCCACTGGTCTACATGTTGGACAGACTGACAGTCCACTGGTCTACATGTTGGACAGACTGACAGTCCACTGGTCTACATGTTGGACAGACTGACAGTCCACTGGTCTACATGTTGGACAGACTGACAGTCCACTGGTCTACATGTTGGACAGACTGACAGTCCACTGGTCTACATGTTGGACAGACTGACAGTCCACTGGTCTACATGTTGGACAGACTGACAGTCCACTGGTCTACATGTTGGACAGACTGACAGTCCACTGGTCTACATGTTGGACAGACTGACAGTCCACTGGTCTACATGTTGGACAGACTGACAGTCCACTGGTCTACATGTTGGACAGACTGACAGTCCACTGGTCTACATGTTGGACAGACTGACAGTCCACTGGTCTACATGTTGGACAGACTGACAGTCCACTGGTCTACATGTTGGACAGACTGACAGTCCACTGGTCTACATGTTGGACAGACTGACAGTCCACTGGTCTACATGTTGGACAGACTGACAGTCCACTGGTCTACATGTTGGACAGACTGACAGTCCACTGGTCTACATGTTGGACAGACTGACAGTCCACTGGTCTACATGTTGGACAGACTGACAGTCCACTGGTCTACATGTTGGACAGACTGACAGTCCACTGGTCTACATGTTGGACAGACTGACAGTCCACTGGTCTACATGTTGGACAGACTGACAGTCCACTGGTCTACATGTTGGACAGACTGACAGTCCACTGGTCTACATGTTGGACAGACTGACAGTCCACTGGTCTACATGTTGGACAGACTGACAGTCCACTGGTCTACATGTTGGACAGACTGACAGTCCACTGGTCTACATGTTGGACAGACTGACAGTCTGTACAGACTGACAGTCCACTGGTCTACAAAGTGCAGCATGGAGATGACAGTAAACACAACACATGGAAAAGTACTTGTTGTACATGAACGCACCATAAATATGGAGTCCAGCTGTGTTTGATGCTGCTGGGCAGACTGAGCACTGGGAACCTCTGAGCTCTGCTGGTCCACTCTGTGGAGGAATCATGAAGAATTAGCTCCACTTCTGTCTGTCCACACAGAGACAAACACCAGCTAAAGGTCCATGTGGAGTCAGGATCCAGAAACTATTTGTCCTCCTCCATCCAGCAACACCTGCCACCTGAGTGGAAGTTCCTACCTACACTGTGTTTGAAGCAAAGGTCAAAGGTGACACCTGCTGGACCACCTGGTGACCTACAGACACTCAGAAACTCCTCCTACAACATCCATTCTTTCACTTTGACTGCTGAGTTTGGAGAAAACATCCAACACACACCGCTTCACATGTGAACATAGAAAAGTGTGAAAAAGAGCTGAGCTCACATGAAACACATGTTGGAATGAAAACATTTCAGACTGACTCAGTTCCATTTGACACAGTTACAACATTTAGAGACAGCTCACCTCTCTGCTGATGGAGGCTGGCCTGATTTAAAATCAATAAAATCTTCTTTGACCAGTCGCTCTTCAAGGACACACAGCTGGGTTCAGGTCCAGCTTTGAGTCTCTGATGGATCCTGTTAAAAAAGTGACATTTAATGATTGAGTCATGGTGATTGGTGTCAGATCCTGAGTCTGGATCCTGGAACATTCTGGATGAAAGTGACAGGATTATTTGTTCTCAGTTATTGATCCTGAAATGATCCTTTCCAGCTGCAGGACACCACATCTGTAATTCTACAGTCCATCTTCTCCAGTTCTCCTCCTCTTCCTGCAGCAGACATGTTGTTCTTCTTGAACTGGATTAAAGTGGATGAGTGTGTAGTTGAGTAATCCAGATTATTGTCAGCAGCAGAGCAGAGAGCTGCAGCCTCCTCTGTGTTTGTTAGAGACTGAGAGAGGAGAAGGTGGACTCAGAATCACAGCCTGAACTCTCTGTTTCTGGAAGTTCTCTGAAGTTACACAACAAGATGAACACAGCAGCCTTTCTTTGTGTCAGCTGCTGGAAAAACATGAACCTCCACTCAGAGACCAGGGGCCTCATGTACAAAGACTTGCGTAGATTTCTTACTGAAAAGTCACGTACGGACAAATCCAGAAAAGTGTCCACGCACAAAAAAATCCAGAATTATCAAACTGTGCGTACACCTGAATCCACGCACATTCCTTATGTACAACACAATTGACGTGGAACTGAGCGCACGTGAGACACCTCCCCTGACACGCCTTCATTTACATATGTTAAACAGATGCAAATTACTTCCTGCATGTGTGAAGGACATGTTTGTTTGATCCCTGCGCGATCAGAAATGATTTCTAGATTCAGGAAAATAATGAATTCAATATAATATGAGTGAGGACAAACATCCTAAGTAAGAATAGTAATAAAATGTGTTCATCATGCAAAGAACGAGTGATTGTGTGTCGGTATGCGCACCCTGCTGTGGTGCGCGAACCGGCTCATTCATTCATTCTGTGTGGAAATATTAACTTTGCGCACGAGTTTATTACCATTATTACTGTAAACACAGAGGAACTTACTTGGATGTTTGCTAGAACATAGATCTTTGTTTATGTAGATGATGTGAAGAAACGAGTCTGTGCGTCTTGGTGGAGACTTTTCATGACATGATGTTGGAGTCTCCAGACGCAGCGCGCGCCCCGCAGCCCTGTGCGCAGTCTGTCTGTGAAGCTTTTGCTCTCCTACAAGTTATATAAGGTGTACTTTCACGTGTCATTTTGGAGAAATCTACAATAAACGCAGATAATGAAACACCTCCAGCTGCCGTGTCGACACCGGTGAGGGTGCGCGCGCGCTCCAAGCGCGACCACTCAGCCTTTGGAATCATATGGATGAGACATTCCATTGGACATGATCCGGCTTTGTGTGGACTGGACTGCACAGTCCCGATCGACCTGCAGCTCCCTCTGTGGAACAGTTTGACCGCTGCTTCTGTATGCACGCGTGATGCACGGCTCCCCAGAGCGCAGCAGCAGTGCCAAACTGAAAAATGATTATTTCTGAAAACGGCTGATAAGCCATATCCTAGATCAGAAAATTATATCTGTTTCTAAATAAATGCTCTGCGTGTTACACTATTTATTATAACCTCCAGTAAGGCTGAATGAATCCGTTCCTGTTAAATTTATTTTTGGCACAACGTTGCGCGTCCTTTATTTCACTGCGTCATGTGGATGTAATACTTGTTAATCGTGTGTTTGGAGGGAATATTAATCATTTACACATCTTGAACTGTTAATAATAATAATAATAATAATAATAATAATAATAATAATAATAATAATGAATTCAATTTATAACGCACTTTTCATTAATGGAAATCTCAAAGTGCTACAAGGTGCAACATATTTGAATGTCAATAAGACAAATAATAAAACAATTAAAATCAACAACAGTATCAACTCAGATCAAAAGTAGAATCATGAGGAGGAAGAGTATGCTCGGTTGAAAAGAAAGGTCTTCAAGCCGCTCTTAAAGTCAACCACAGATTGTGGGGCTTCAGTTTCACAGCGGCACCTGTAAGTGTCGCCAAAGGAAATATAACCACAGAAACGTGCGTACGCAAGCAGGGGAGCAGCCGTGGATTTGTACGTGGATGCGCAGATATTCCCGTTCATATCAGATTTCATACATACGCCACTTTGCGTGGAAAGTGACATGCGCAATGTTTTTGTGCGTGCGCACGGTTTATACATGAGGCCCCAGAACCAAGGAGGGTTCAGACCAGATCTGTTAGCTCGGACTCTGTCCCAGAATGAAGGAGACGTGGAAATCAGCTGGAAACCATTCAGACTTTAAACCAGTGACAGGAGACTGGACTGATACCTAAAACTAGTAAAACTAGTAAAAAGTCCAGATTGTTGCTGATGTTCTGGAAACTAACAGTGAAACTGGTTGTGATGGGAGTTCTGGTTCTGTCTCTGTCAGTCAGAGTTTTAGAGGAGGGTCTTGGTTTTTCCACTGGAGATTTGATCCTGGATGTTTGTAACTGTCAGTCTGAGACAGCTGAGAGTTTCTGTTACCATGGAGACGGTAATGAGCTCCAACTTCAGCTGATGTTCATCATTTCATCTAAAATCCATCTGATGGATCATGTGAACATGAGAAGAATAAAAAGCAGAGCTGAAGGCTCAGTTTGGTTCTGGTTCCTGCTGGATTCTGTCATCAGCAGCTTTGTTCACGACACAATCAGCATCCTTTAAAACTCACATGATTTGACTTTTATTCTCTTTGTTCAACAAGAGTTTGAAACAAGTTACAGACAGAAAGCAGCAACTTAGTCTCAGAGAAATGAAATAAAAATCAACTCGAAGTCGTTCAACAGAAAACAATTATCTTTAATATCATCCAGCCTCGACTGGACTCTGAGAGAAACTTACTGGTTGTTGGAGGAAACTCTTTGTTTGAAATCAAGAACAAAATCCTTTGAGAAGTTGCTCTTAAAGGACACACAGCTGGCTCCAGGTCCAGGTCCAGTTCCAGGTCCAGGTGTGTTCCTGTGAATAAAGTCAGTGTGTTGCTGTGAGTGCTGAGCTCTGACATGGAGAAGAGTCGTGGACAGTTAGAGATGTCACCTCTGATCTTTGCTCTGGCTCTCATGTTCCCCACACAGAGTGGTTTTAGAGGGAGGGACTCCCTCCTCTCTGTCCTCACACTGATCCATGCTGCTGGATTCACATCAGCTACACACACTTTCTACCTTCACCTGCAGAGGAAACACAAATCATTCATGTGAACATCAACTCTGATCTTCTCCTGATCAAACTGTTTCCTGCTGCAGCTGCAGAAAGGAGGAAGTCTAAAGACTAAAGTGAAGCAGAATGAACTCTGATTTATTTCACAACCATCAAACTGTTCAAGTGGATTATCTGCTCCATCTAAACTTCACACAACTGAAATCAAACACACCTGAACTAATATTAGTGTCATTTTATTTTGAAAGGACTGACAGGAAGCAGCAGGAAGCTGTTGAGTGTGATGTTAGAACATGATGCAGTTTGTTTAGTGAAGAAAACAAACATCATCTGTTCATCATGTTGTTTGATTCCAGTTCATCAATAATCGAATAATCCTGTAGATTTGTCTACGAACATCAGAGAGATAAAACTTTGTTCTGAAATAAGAAGTCAACATGTTCTCCAAACATCAGAGAGATTAAACTTTGTTCTGAAATAAGAAGTCAACATGTTCTCCAAAGATCAGAGAGATGAAACAAACAGGAAAACATTCCTGAAGACAAAGTTCAAGAAGGAACAAAACTAACAAAGTTTGTTCAAAGAATTCAAAGAGATGAAGAAGAACTCTCTCCATTCAACTTGGAGAGTCTTCACAGTCAGACAAGAACCGTCTCTAATCGCTCAAATATATGAAGAACATGAGATGATTTGTTTCCAAACATCATCATCAATGGGATTAAATGAGAAGCCATTTGGGAGCTGCTATTTTCAGTAAGCCAAAAGGAGTTGGATCATTTGTCACTATATGAACCAGACCATCTTTAATGATTGTTTGTCTCTCCCTGATGGTAAAGTTAAACACTGCTTGATGTCAGTTTTAGAGGAAAGGCAGCATTTTTTAATGATTCAAACACTTCTGTGTGATGTAAACCACCATGATACCAAGAGGGATGCGTTCAACTCTACATCCTGTTGGACTCTTCACACAGTAAGAGGGACTAAAGTGCAGGAGACAAGAGGAACGAGACCAAATGTACAAACTGCCCAAGTTTGGAGCTGGTTGCTGGGAGATCAAAATATATCCAGTAAATACCGTCATTTCTGGACTATTGAGTACACCCAAATATAAGCCACGCCCACTAAATAAAATGATAATAATTTTATACATATATAGGCCGTGCTTGTTTAAATGTCACAGGTGTTCATGTTGTAACATGAGATATTTACACATAAATATTATTTAAATTTTTAATTACCAGTAACATACACAAATACGTACAGTAAATGTTTTATTCTGAACAGTGCCTGTAACATGACTGGTTAAAAAAATAAATAAATACAGTAGCCTACCAGGAAGTCATTGATCACTATCTTCACCTTCCTCCTGTGCTGCTGTCCTCTATCACATAGCTGCTTTTTTAAACAGGGAGAAGGCACAACAAGGAGGAGAGAAGAGAATGGGATGTTTCATTGGCCTCCCCTCCCCCTTTCATTGGTCTACTGTGACCTGTTTGATAATTTCATTGGTCAGATTTTTAAAAACATTTTATTTATACAACTAGTCTCAATGTGTCATGAGGACCCGCCCACCAAGAGAGACATGTATTGGGCAGCTATGTGATGTCTGGGTGTGACGAGGCTGAATGTTCTGGCGGCATGAAGTTCGTTAGCTTGTCAAATAAATCCATAAATTAGCCGCAGCATTGCATAAACTGCAGTGTTCAAAGTGTGTGAAAAAAGTTGTGGTTTATAGTCCAGAAATTACGGTAGTTTGTTTTTCCAGCTGCAGCTTAAATGCTGTGTTTGTCAGAATGTCAGAGAAAAGACCCAACATTACTTTTACTAACAAGGAAGAGGATCAAAGCAAAAAGTAATGAATTCTCATAAACCTTCAAGTTTGGAGATTTAAAGAACTTTCAACTTTTGTCCAAAGATTGTCTCCATGTTTATCTGAGTTGGAGCAGAGAGCAACATGACAGCTTGTTATCGTGGAGGAACCAAGAGTTCATAAATCAGAAAAACAGTTTTAGTCTGCAGAGTGATCAGATCACTGTGATCAATGAACACAGAAACTCCACAACCTCTGTGGAGAGTCTCTGGTTGTTTTTATTGGAGGCACCGAGGAGCCGTCCTGCAGGCTGTACTCAGAAACTCTGATCCAAAACTGTTCACATCACAGAATCTGATGTCAATCTGATTCACTGACACAAAGGCAGCACAGGTGGAGTTTGTATAAAATGATGCTCAGTTCTTGAACAGACATTAGATATAAATGTAAAATACACACTCATGCTATTTACAGCCTGTTTATGATGAGAAGCTGTAACACTATAACATTACAGACAGAACTTATAAATATTATAAAACACTTTGACTACAGGGTTCACTATAACATTTTATATTTCACCTTCACAGAAATCACACTTCATGAATTTGTGAAGCAAAGAGATGTCATTGGAGCAACTTCTAATTATTATATGTTTTATATTCCTGAGGGAATCTTCCAAAGGGATCAAAAAAGTTTAATCTATTCTAATCGTATATAAAATGAAAAACTTTTATTCTGCTTTTACTTCTGCTATCTGACGATGTACAACCCAATCCAGGCCCTGTGTTGAGAAACATCTGTAGTCCAGATTAACTCAGAAGTAGGTCAGGTTTGGGCATAATTCATGTAAATGTCAGAAGTCTCCTCCCAAAACTAGATGCAGTGAAAATTTGGGTTCAATCAACTAAAGTTGATTTTTTATTTTTTTTTGTCTTATCAGAATTCTGGCTCAACAAAACAATCTCTGATAAAGACGTTGCTAAAAATGTAAACATTGTTTTTATGTGTGATCACGCCTGGTGGACGAGTGGCTATATAGTTTAAAAATAACTTCAAATGTTCCCCTCTGTCCTCATGTTCTGTTACATTTCTGCTGTTCAGTAGAACCCGTGTGCAGGCAGGACTCGGAGAACTCAGGGTTGAAAGAAGAATATATATTTAATAAATGAAAAAACACACGCTGACGTGCAGCAAACCACTGGGAAGACACGGAGGGAGCCTAAACCAGAACGCCCTTCAGGACAATGCGCAGGACACGGGGAACATAGAGACAAATACAAAACACTAAGGAGGGAATAAACACAAACACCTGGGGAAGGACAACAGGTGGCAGAGGCAGGAGCTGATTACATGAGGGAGAAACACTGAGGAGGACAGGACAGACGACACAAGGATCACAAAACACACTCACATCCTCAAAATGAGTAAACAGCTTGAACTTCTTGCCTTGAAGCTAAACTCCTCCTGTGGCCACTTTATTAAGGTTCAAGGTTCTTTATTGTCGTTCACATCACATGTGGTACATGAGGTGGAACGAAACTGTGTACTCAAGGTCCCAGTTACACCCAAAAATAGCAAAAACATAAAGTATAAAAAGAAACAGTATACAAGGATCTAAGATATACACTAAACACTAATAATGTAAAATAACACGGTGTATTAAACAGCAGCCTGAAAATTAGAGTTGTAGGTATAGACCCCTCTCTGCCTCGAACAAAGTGATGTCTTCTCTGGAATATTTTGTGCCTTGCTCAAGTGTCTCAGGTGGAGCAAATGAAGGTCAAGGCAGGTGTGGGTGCTTCACCTTCACCACTTAAACACTTGGGATTTGAACCAGCAACCTCTCAATCACAGGCTCACCTTCTCCAACCTTTGCACCATCACTCCCCACATAACCATCACTCCCCCCCAGATCTTTATATTTACCCCAGTGTGTTTAAATATTTTCACTAATTTTTGTAGTTTTCCTTTGATGTTTTTTTTATTATTATTATTTAACAATAAAACTTGATAAATATGCTTTTATAACCTGGATTATAATTTACAGTTAGATTAGATAAGATGAATCTTTATTGGTTGGACTTTGTCTCGGGTCCAAATAAATAAATACAGACTGCATCAACCAGAAGTGAAGAACAAGCAATCACTGAATGACCTTTGACCTTCAGATATAATAAAATAATCCCCTCAGTTTAAAATAAAAACTACTTCTATGTGAAATGTTACAAACTGTTTTAGTTTAGTTTAAACCACAGCTTCTTTATTTCTTTTAAATAAACGTTGTCTTTAGTTTGATTGATTTTCCATCGACGCAGCATCTATGTAGCCGAGTTCTTCCTGTTCCTGTGATCAAACCAGGGAAACATGAAACAGACACAAACATGACTTGTTTCATGAGACAAGTGGAAAATCAGATTTGAACCGAGTGTTTAGAAATGTTTGTTCATGGTAACAGCAGGCTTAAAGACAAAGAGAACTCAGAGTTTGTTCTTGGGGACAAACAGGAAGTGAAAGAGACAAAAGCAGCATCTGGTCCTGAAGGTGAATCAAAGTGAGTTCTGCCTCTTCTTCCCTCCACAGAGAGAAAAGCCCCTCAGAGACTCTGAGAGGAGAAGAAGAAGAATGTTGAGTCAACACTCACCTCATTCAGCTTTCAGTCCTCGTTCTTCTTCTCTGTCCACTCAGAACGGACTCTGGACTCAAGGGGAACATTTCCTGTTCTACATGAACCAGCAGCTTTATGGTGCTTCAACATTTACTGGAAACCAGCTGAGTTTATCTGTGGGTGTGTTTCTGCTGCTCAAAGGTCACTTCTTCTCACCAACACCGACTCCACCATCCAGATGTGAGTGAAGCGTCGCTCGTTGAACGTGTTCACACACGTCAACACTCAGAGTCTGAGCTGCAGCAACAAAAAGTCCAGCAGAGACAGACACTGAGAGAGAAAGCACAAGTGTTGCTGCTCTTTCCTCTTCCTCTCTAACAGACAGCTGTGGCAGCTCCGACTCTACACATCTGGATCATCAGTCCATTCAAGTCCCACACAAGGCTCCCATTGTGTGACCCATCCAGACCTGAGATGTTTGACTAACACAAACACACATTTAACAACAGCTGCAGCTGGAATCAAAGGACTTCCAGAATCCTGAAAGATGAAAACTGATTCTGTCTGTTGCTCCATCAGAACATCTGGAACCTGTTTTGATCATGTGACCACAGCTGGAGGTCAGAAATCCCATTTCTGTGTGTTTCATGTGTTCAACATGAAGAGAAACCATGTTAATGTGTGAACGCTGAGTCAGCATTCACAACATTGTTGGATGTTTTTTTCTTCTGTCACTTTGTTACAATCTGTTTCTGCAGACTTGATGCTTAGTCGTTCATCATCAAACTGATGATCTCACTCAGAGCTGACGGATGATTTTTGATCTTTGTAACTTTCATCCTTTTTAAATTATTAAACTTTATTATATATTTTCTATAAATAAAAACACTAAGATCTTTTAATAACTTTAAAATCTAATTCAGTTTGTCTTCTCTGTTTTAGCCTCCTTGTGCTACTTTAAGCTTTTACCTGTCGTTTTGCTATTTTCAGTATTTTATGCTACATTTACCTTCTAGCTAGCCTTTTGCAAATTTAGCTACCATTTTATTTATTTAGCTTTTGGCTAGCACTTTGCTTATTTTTGCTTCTAGCTATCATTTTGTTACTTTAGGCTTTGAGTTGCAGTGTTGTTGCTTTATTTAGCTTTTAGCTAGCCTTCTGCTGCATTTAGCAATCTCTATGCTACTTTCACATTTTACCTCAAGTTTAGCTACTTCTAACTTTTAGCAAGTGATTATCTTTGTTTAACTTTTAACTAGTGTTCATCTTTTTTATCTTTTAGCTCGTGTTGTGTATCAGCTTCAGCTTGTTCGGCTGGTTTCAGCAGACTCTTTCAGCTCAGCGTTCAGTTTCACAAACGAGAATTATTTTTACAAACTGATCCTGACGCTGCAGAGAAAAGCAGCTGAAGAAAATGCATAGATGGATCCAAACTACTCTGTCATGAGCTCAGAAGAGGAACATGTAGCTGAACTACATTTCCCATGAGCGTTAGCTCCAGCAGCTGCTGCCTCATGGGAGATGTAGTTGTTGAAGGCTCAGTGAAGCTTTGTGGTGGATGTTTCCTGAAATGAGGAGGTGTTCAGATGGTGTGGACAGAAAGTGACAGGAACATGTTGAAGCTTTAAAAATCATCTCAACATGAACTGTGTGACAGACTTTTAGAACAGAGGCTGAGTTCAGGACTTCAGCAGGAACTCTGCTTCCACCTGAACTTCTCCACACGTCTCACTGAAGCACGTGGACTTCTTGTGAGTCAAGTGTTGGTCAGTTCAGAGAAACATCTTCCTGGATGTTCTTCTTCTTCTCTCCTCTTCATGTTTGTGGGGATTTAAGGGCCGTTAGAAGCTCCTGCATGAGTGGAACATCTGGACCTGAGATGTGGAGCAGGTTCTGTGGACAGAACTCAGCAGAACCAACGTTTGAGAGGCTGCACTCAGAGTGGGAGCCTCTGAAGAACGTTGCTGAGCTTCAAACAGACACAGAGTCCAGGAGATAATTAGTTTCTACTTCCTGAACGTTTCTTCACTGCAGCCAGATGTTGGTCCGCTGAACATCTGCAGAAACGGGAGACATTCTTCTTCTTCTTCTAAGTAGGTTCTTTTATGGCGGTTGGCAAACAACTGAAAGGTGCATTACCACCACCTACTGTCACGGAGTATAGACTGGATCAACGCTCCAAAAAAACAAAAACAAAAAATAAAAAATAAAATAAAAATAAATTTGTTCAAATAATCGAGTACGTTCCAAAATTCAAAACCAGTACTAGCAGACCAACGAAACAGGCATATTAACATCAGGAAGCACCACCCCCTGACGGAGATGGCGTCACGCCTTTACCCATCATGCCCTCAACGGCCTCCCAACCAAGGTCTTTCACACCCAGGTACTTTTCCGCAGCCTTAACTATAATCTTGATTTTTTCAGTCTTCTTAACAGTCTGAGCCGAACAATTTATCACATCTACCATAAACAGCACAAAATCCCTTTTGTTCACTATCAACGAATCACTGGGCAGTTTAGAGCACCCATCACAATCCTTAGGCGTAATGCTAGGTGTCACCGGAGGTGTCGGTTTCTCTGAACGACTAGGGAGTCTTTTCACAGCTTCAGCATAGGTAATCCCCTGACTCAACTTTACTTTCTGAATTTCCTCTGCTCTTTTACTGAATCGACAACCACGGTAAGCAGCAGCGTGTTCCTCCCCACAGTTACAACATTTAAGCTTGGCTTCAGTACCACATTCCCCATAAGCATGGTAACCCGCACACCGCCCACACTGCTGTTTCCCAAAGCAAACTGCTGCCACATGACCAAACTTTTGACACTTAAAACACCTCAACGGCGGAGGAACGTACGGTTTCACAACATAACACATATAGCCAATGAAGATTTTAGGGGGCAAGCATTTCCCTTCAAATTTAATCAACACCGACAGGCTGTCACAGCGTACACCATCTCTTGTCGTCTTCAAACGTTTAAATTCTTTCACACCAGCACCATGCAAATTATCTTGCAATTCTCCAGTGGAGATACTCAAAGGGACCCCACCAATGACCCCTCTACACATTGTATCACTGTCAAGCAGACTGCAACGAACCAACTTCCCGTCCATTTTGGTAATCTTAAGGGCCTTTTCCTGCTGTACACTGTCCCTGCACTGAACAATCAGCGCACCGCTCCGCAACACCTTGGCACCGTGGACCTCACCTATCAGGCTGTGTAAAGTTTTGGTCAGTTTAATTGGGTTCCAGTCACCAAAAGAGACTCCTTCATTAGTCAACTTAACAAGAACTTTATGCCCATCAGTTTTTCTCACAGGTACGACTACAGACTCATCAGTTTCAGAGGTTGAAACATCTCCCACAGAAGTCTGCTTCTTCCGCTTCTTCCTGCTCTTTGAAGTGGCTACAGTACTCCAAGTCACAGCATCTCCGACACCACTCACTCCCATATCATCAGACTCACTACTCGAACTAAAATCAAACTCCATAACCACCTGCCCATGCACAGCGCAGTCGCTGCCAACCGCCTTACCGCAAGACCATCGACCATCTGTCTCGTCAACGGGAGACATTGTTTGTCCTCTGGTCACTTCAGCTGTTCTTCTTCTTCTTCTAAGTGTGGATTCTTTTTTGGCGGTTGGCAAACAACTGAAAGGTGCATTACCGCCACCTACTGGTATGGAGTATGGACTGGATCAACGCTCCAAAAAAAAAATAAAAAAAAAATAAAACAAAACTATATTCTTTCAAATAATCGAGTTCGTTTCAAGTAATGTATCAAGGCTTGGGTACTCTCAGACTTTGAATTGGCCTGTAATAAGTCTCTAAAATCCAATCTTATTTTCATTGCAGCAAGTCTGTTAGACAGGTGAACCCTTTCAATCCTGTATTGTTGGCAATGCATTAACACATGTTCTATGTCCTAAATAAAATTATAAAAAAATAAAATAAAAAATAAAATAAAAATTAGAATTAGAAAATTAATTAGAATTATGGGTGATGTAGTTTGTGTATTACAGTTAGAAATATTAAGTAGAATTATTCATTTTGTGATCTAGTTTATGTTTTACAGTCAGGAAAATTAAGTAGAATTATTCATTTTGTGATGTAGTTTGTGTATTACAGTTAGGAAAATAGGTAGAACTATTCATTCTGTGATGTTGCTTGAAAGTTATCATTGGTTGAACAAACTGTGAAATAGGGGCAGATATAATAAGATTTCATCTTCTTTCTGCTCCCTTCATTTTATCCTACTTGTAATCTTGTATCTGATGAAACTGTCTTGTATTGTTCTTTTAAAATGAATGAATAAACATCAAATCAAATCAAATCAAATGTCCTCAACCTCACCACAGTACTCACATTTTCCTGTATTATGCTTCCCCACAAGGAATAACGATTTATTTAATCCAGTATGTCCAAATCGAAGACGTGATAAAACAGTTTCCTCCCTTCTGTTTCTTCCAGCGCACCTCATATCTCCCGTTTTCCTTTTAATACTATAAAACCATCGACCTTTCCTTTCTTCCTCCCACTGTTTTTGCCATTTGTCTCTCATTTTAAGTTTGATAATGGTTTTTAATTCAGACTTACTGAAGTTAATTTCCATTTCGACCACATTGTTTTCGGTAGCATGTTTAGCTATTTTGTCGGCTTTTTCATTTCCTGTTATTCCGATATGTGCGGGTACCCACAAAAATTTCACAACCAGTCCCAACATTTTTATTCTGTAAAGTGTTTGTTGTAGTTCTACTAATATATCTGGCCTACCTACTGAACTATTATTCTTTAAGCTGAGTAATGAAGAGCTGGAATCCGAACAAATTATCGATCGGAGTGGTTTATTATCCTCAATCCATTGAACAGCTAGTAATATTGCAATCATTTCTCCCGTGTACACCGACAATTTATCACTGATTCTTTTCCCTACCTTCACTCCAAACTCTGGAACGACGAATGCTACCCCGACTCGATCCAATGTATCCTTTGAAGCATCTGTATACATTTTTATATAACCAAAATAGTGGTTAATATATTCCATACATGTATTTGAGTTTATACACTGTAAATTTCCTTTTTTTTCTTAATAATGTCAGATCTACTGAAGGTTCTGTGAAAAGCCATGAATGCAGGATCGGTATCGGCACTGTTGGACTGACATTCATGTCGTTAATTTGAATTTCACTAGTTTTCTGACTCATGATCCAACCAAAACTTTTGGCTTCTTTTTTACCTTTTTCCCAACAAGGTTGTAACACACCATGAGTTGGATGATTCAGCTAATGACCTTTCAGATTAACCCAATAATTTAATGCTAACTGTTCCCTTCTGATGTTTAGAGGTGGTTCTCCCATTTCTACCAGTATTGATCCTGTTGGCGTTGATTGAAAAGCTCCTGTTATAATTCTCAAAGCTCGATATTGAAGACTATCTAACTTCTGTAAAGATGTAGCTGATGCCGAATTATAAACAATACTTCCATAATCTATTGCTGATCTGATTAGTCCTGTGTAGGTCTTCATTGACTTCCTGTCCGCTCCCCAGTCACTTCCTGTTAAACACCTCAGTATATTAATTATTTTTTACATTTATCCACTATTTTTTGAATATGAAATGTCCAAGTTAATTTATCATCAAACCATATACCTAAAAATTTAAACTGTTTCACACGCTCAAGTACCTGACCATACAATTTAAGTTCAATGTTATTGATCACTTTTTTTCTTGAAAAAAATACTATTTTTGTTTTCTCAACAGAGAATTTGAAACCCCACTTAAGTGACCAGTTTTCAACATGTTCAATAGCCATTTGTAACTTCCGTACAATGAACCCTACATTTTTCCCTCTTTTCCACAAGGCTCCATCATCGGCAAATAAAGAACGACCCATCCCCTCTTCTATATCATCAAACACATCATTAATCAGGACAGAAAAAAACAATGTACTGACTATGCTCCCCTGAGGCGTACCATTTTCTACGACATATTTATCTGAATAATCATGACCTATTTTTATCTGCATTTGCCTGTCTGTTAAAAACTCTTTAATCCATGTAAACATTCGCCCGTTAATACCCATTTTCTTCAGTTTTGTAAACAAACCTTCCCTCCACATCATATCATACGCCTTTTCGACATAAAAAAACACAGCCACCACAACACTTTCTGAATTAATTTGAGCTTTCCTGATTTCATGTTCTAGACACAAAACCGGATCCATTGTATTCCTACCATTCCTGAACCCACTTTGAAATCTGGAGATACAGCCTTTCCTTTCTATATAATGTGTCAACCTTTCATTTATCATCTTTTCCATAATTTTGCAAATGTTCGACGTTAAAGCTATTGGCCTATAGCTCCCCGGGTGTCAGGATTTACACAGGACAGAACGAATCCAGTTGTGCAGGCAGGGACTCAGACTCAGAGGTGCAAAATAAACACTTTAATAAACATAAATCAAAGAGCTGGCATGGCAGCAAAACTTACATTTCAACAGAACCATCAGGACGGGACCAGGACAAGACTAGGTAGACCCAACGACGACGCGACAATCACTGAGACACAGAACAGGGCTTATACACACACAGACAAGACGAGACAATCTCAAACACCTGAAGACAATTAACTAAGACACAGAGCAGGAAGGGGAAGCTAAACTGAGTAATGTCTGAACTAGGGAAACTAACTACAACAAACAGATAAGACTGGGAAACTAAACCTGAAACATGAAGTAAACCAGGATAACATGGAGACTGAACTAGGAGAACTAACTACTAAAACTAACGAACAGACAAGACTGGGGAACTAAACCTGAAACATGAAGTAAACCAGGATGATGAGAAAATAAACATGGAGACTGAACTAGGAAACGACTACTAAAACTAACCGACAAGACTGGGGAACTAAACCTGAAACATGGAGACTGGACTGGGAAACTAACTACTAAAACCAACAGACAAGACTGGGGAACTAAACATGAAACATGAAGTAAAAACTAACTACCAGGAAAACATCACAAGGGGGACAGAACTGACCAACAGAGGGGGACAAAGGGAGCCAACCCTTACAGTACCCCCCCCTCAAAGACGCCCCCCGGCGTCCCCAAAAAACATCCCCCAAAAAACAAGGCGGGCAGAGGGAGGTACCTCAGGGATGACGGGCACGGAAAAAACAAAGACAGGGGACATAACCCTAAGACACAGAACACAAAAACGTCCAGGCGGGCAACGGCCCGTCCACCAGGCAGGTCAGGCGGTCGGCCAGGGCGTCGCCCCTCAGGCAGGAGCCGGTCAGGCGGTCGGCCAGGATGCCGCCCCTCAGGACGGAGCCGGTCAGGCGGTCGGCCAGGACGTCGCCCCTCAGGCAGGAGCCGGTCAGGCGGTCGGCCAGGATGCCGCCCCTCAGGCAGGAGCCGGTCAGGCGGTCGGCCAGGATGCCGTCCCTCAGGCAGGGGCCGGTCAGGCGGTCGGCCGGTCAGGCGGGCAGGAAGGCAGTCCACCACCAGGAGCCTCCATCGGTGACGAGGCCTCAGGAAAGTCGAAGACGAGGGTTGGACCCTCCAGGGTCCACCCAAAACAGGAGCACCCACATGCGGCGCAGTGGCGCCAAGCCACGAGTCGAGAGACGAAACGTCTGGCGTTGAGTCGAGAGACGAGACGCCTGGCGTTGAGTCGAGAGACGAGACGTCTGGCGTTGAGTCGAGAGACGAGACGTCTGGCGTTGAGTCGAGAGACGAGACGTCTGGCGTTGAGTCGAGAGACGAGACGTCTGGCGTTGAGTCGAGAGACGAGACGTCTGGCGTTGAGTCGAGAGACGAGACGTCTGGCGTTGAGT